>JAQOWM010000438.1:3277500-3327500 GCA_029041755.1 Resseliella maxima
GTACACGCACCATGACCAAAGGACATCATGCGGTGTTCAATGCAATGGTTTTCTTCTTCTTATTTTTCTATCGATTCTTTTTAACGCAGAAAAATGGCTAGCCATGAATTGCGTAAAATGATTTTCACTCACGCTAATTTCATTCCGGCTCGTTGCCATGACACATACAAACACAAAACACACACACACACACACACACAATTCACAAGAAGACAAATGATTTTTTGCCAATTTCAATTTAGAAAATAAAATTGTTTGAATTGGTTGAAACGATTGAGTGTTACATCAAAGCGATTAATCTGTCATTGATAATTTGTCATTTTTTTTTTCTCTTTTTTTTTGCGTCTAACAAAAATTGTGAACAACAATAAAAGAGAAAACAAACAAAAAAACATATGAAATATGAACGGAAAGAGTCACTACAGCTTATTATTAGATACACAGTGAAAAAATCTGTGTGTTATCATTTATTTTGGTGTTAGTTTTTTTTTTTCCTTTTTTTTTTTTTGTTGAGTCGCAAAAAAAGGCATGGTTTGATAGGAACAATGATTTTCGTTTTCATATGCAGGGAGAAAAGAAAAAACAGTACCGAAAACTTTTGCTACAAATTACAGCATTCATAAAAATGCCGGAGCGAGTTTAACTACTTTCCATTTAATCGCTAGCTGTCGTTTTAAAATTTACATAGTTTTGTTAGACAACCAATGGAAACGGCATTAAGCTGAACACACATAAACTAATAACTCTTCTCGGCATTGCCGTTTATGTTTTTTTGGTGTTTTTTTTTTCCTGTGTCTTCTTTTTAAATTGCAACCCGGGGTTTCGATGTGCATGAAGTATACCGACGAAAAAAAAAAAAAAAAAAAAAAAAAAAGAATTAGCCGCTTTTATTTTCTGTCCAACGACGATAATGCCGAACTGATAAACTTGATACCATGCTTGTATGTGCCATTGCACACATGCATTTTGGATATGTGCACACACACACACACACAGAATGAAATGAAATAAAAATAAAATGAATGTATCGAGAGCATGAACAACAACAACAATAACAACAACAAAAAAATGAATAATTAAAAAGGACATAAATTGTACTTGCACTGTGTAATGATGGTAATTTTTCAGATAAAAGATTTGTGCTAATACACCGCGATAGAGTGAGAGTAAAAATAAAGTTTTATTTTTCAATACTAGACTGTTCAACTCATTTTTATTCTATTTCAAAGGATTACTTGAACTACGTTTCACCTATAAAATATGTTCGATTTTTAAAATTATATTATTTGCGACATTTTTAATGAATGATAGCTGTGATAATCATTTTATTTAATGTTTACCATAAAAGTAAATGAACAGTCTAGTAAAATAAATGATAAATCTGATATTATATGGACATTGATCAGTAGAGAGTCCAACGAAAAGGAGAGATAGAGAGAGAGATAGATAAAGAAAGAGAGAGAGACAGAGAGAGAGAGAGAGTGAGAGAGAGAAAAAGAAAGAGTGAGAAGGGAGTGAGTAAAAGGATGAAAGGAAATAAAAAAGAAAACGATAGATAGAATGTGATAGAATGAATCATAGGCAAAAGCGTTTCCAAAATTATTTCAAATGAAAAACATTTAGATACGAATTTCATGAGCAAGTTTGTGTATTTATACTGTACTGGTGTTGCATTTTTGATGTTATTTTAACTTTTTTCATTAATGCACACATGGTTTGGTTGAATTTTTGTTTTGCCATTTGGCCATTGTCTTTTCGAGAGTTACCGCTGCTTATATAAGCATACCATTTGATAGAGAGCAAGCGAACTGTTTTTTTTTTTTTTTTTTTTTGCATTAAATACGTAAAACACAAAAACAACAACAAAAATCGTGTGTTTGAAGCAGTTGAAATTTACCAAAAGTGCACAACAAAAGATTAACAACAAACGTGAACAAATTACACGAGCATTTCACATGGAAGAAGACCAATCGAGCTGATACGAATAAACATCACAAAGAGTACAGCACAGTAAAAATGAAATAAAGTGAAATCAACTTTAGTATTTTAATATTATAAATGGATGTATGAGATTTTAAGGATTAACGCTCCATTCTCGAAACTGGAGCCAAATGCAAAAAAAAAAAAAACAGACACACACTCATATCAACCGTAAAACGAACACGGATACTGTAGAGAAAGAGAGAAACCGAGTGAAAGAGAAGAAGCGGGAGAGAGACACAGAGGAAGAGAAAGAGAGAGAAGAGAGAGAGAGAGAGAGAGAGAGAGAGAGAGAGAGAGAGATAGAAAGAGAAAGAGAAAGAGAGAAATCAAAAACGAGAGAAAGACACACAGAGAGAGAAACGAAAAGGAGAGAGAGGACAGAGAGAGAGAGAGAATAAGAGAGAGAGAGAGAAAGGCGAGAGTGTTTTTAAATATCAGAGAGATGTAAATTAAGTGAACGAAAAATGAAACAGGCCTGAGCATAAAACAGCAGCAGCCAAAAAAAAAAGCATTTTTTATATGTTTAACATGAGTATATTATGTGGGAAATACGTTAGGCGCGTGATACGATGCATTGGTGTATAATGTGCGGTACTATAATGCCTTCTTCCATAAAATAAGCGCCAAAAAAATAAAAAAAAATGTTCATTTTCGTTATTTTTTAATGGTTTGAAATTGCGAATATAATAATATAATAAAATATAAAATACATGGCATTTCAAGAATCCGTTGTACACGCATTGCCGAATGTCAATAATAATCGTAATAATAAACGTGCAGCAATCAACCAATTTACCAACACTCCAACGAGAAAATACAACGAAAAACAAAAAAAAAAAAAAAAAAAAAAAAAAAAATGAACGGTAGTTCGGCGATGCGAAAACATGTTTTACATTTATGTTAAAGAAATTACAAATCACGGAAATATTTCAAGGCTGATCAACTCTGGACCATAATCAATGCATTTAATCTGAATCCATTTTGCATGATGGATTCATGCAATCATTGTCCACATTTCGTCAAACAACAAAACTAAAAATGAGATTTAAACAAGTAACATCATACTATAAAATCATTTATTTAAATCATACGATTAAAGCATCTAACTATAATTTATAAAAATAACATTTCATTTTTTTTTTTTACACTATACAGAACCCATTTTTTTCCCTGCAAATATGCGCTTTAAAAAAAAAACAAAGATATTTAAAAAAAAAAAAAAAAAAAATGCACACAGTCGGATGAATGTTCATTATGTACACATATTTATTTGGACATGTACAAAGTAGAGGTATTAACTGAAAAGAATAGCATTGGTGTGCAATAAAAGCGTTCATTCGAAACCAAAAATACTGGACTGAACACCCCGAATTAAAGCAATCGCAAAAAAAAAAAAAAAAAAACAGAGAGAGAGAGAACTGAATGCCATTGAATGGTTGAAAGTGTTAAGGGTAAGCCATGCAGATTTTCATACACTGTTTTACACAATTTGGCCCACTCGTTACCATCGCCTCTTGCCTTCATGTATTTATATAGACATTTTCAAAATTAATACCTACTGTACAGAGAGACACACCAAACAAAACAATTTCAAACATGGCAACGGCAAACGAGTGGAACGAACAAAAACCAACCAAACGCGTTTTAAAATAAAAACGGTTACGAGATGCGCGTGTGATTCATCTCACACACACAAGAGAGAGAGAGAGACAGAGAGAGAGAGAGGAAGAGAGAGAGAGAGAGAGAGAGAGAAAAAGAGAAAAAGAGAGAGAGAGAGAAAAAGAGAGAGAGAGAAAGAGAGATGCGCTCTCAAAATCCTGGTAATTTTTATTGTTACTGTATTTAACGCCAAATAATAATAAAAAAAAAAAGAAGAAGAAGAAGAAACACTGTGGGCGAAAAGGAGGCACACTGCCAGAAATAATGCAATGAGAGAAAAAAAAAAAAACAAAACGAACTCTCAGTGCTTTTGTTATTGTGAATCGACAAGCGGCTATAATTATTGCTACATAAATTTGGCTGGTTAAAGCCGGGCGCCTGACACTTACACATTCATCGTTATATGTGTGAATACAATACGAAAATTTACTTGTTTCCATTCGTTGTTGTTGTTGTTTTTTTTTTCTTTTTTTTTTTCCTGTATATCAATGTCATCGTTGTATTTTTTTTATTTTTTATTTTCAGCCTGCCGCCAAACAAGAATTTGATGCATAAATTTACGATAACACCTCCCGATTCGTTCACAGATAGAAAACGAAAAAAACAAAAATCGAAAACAGAGAGTGCCGATCCGGGAAAATGTCATGTGACAATCAAAATTATTATTTATCAGTTCACTTCTTATCAGAAGGAATGTTTCAATTTTCCAACACGTTGATCAATACAGTATTGAACAAATTATGCAATTTTCAATTTTTTTTTTCTTTTTTTTTTTTTTTTTGTATTAAAGAAACGTTTACGCATTGTGTCGTTAAAATTTTGATTCAATTGATTGCTTGCATGCAAAAATTATTTGAAAAATTTCAACCAACCAACTATTGATCATATTTGACATGCCAATGATCCGACCAAATACTGTAATTACTTGATGCCGTCCAAAATGTATTCATTATTATGACAATGCTGTTGGAATGCAAATAATTTTTTTTCTTTTTTATTTTTGTTTTCACTTTTATATTTTGCGAAACACACAAAGTTATCTACATTATATTTCGAATCCATTTGTATAATTTTTCAACCGGACTTTGTGAAAAAAAAAAAAAAAATACTTTCATAAGTGAAAATGAATACTGAAAAAATAAATTCATTTTTTTTTTTTTTTTTTTGCTTTTTTTGGCCGATTGATATGCAGAATTGCATCTGTTTTTCTATCAACATTAACATTAATACAATGCAAATGCAAATGCACATGAAAATTCATAAGTAAAGTCGTTATAAAAATTGGAATACAAGTTACGACCTATATACCACAGCGCCTCCAACGGGAAAATTTCGCAAAAAAAAGGAGAAAAAAAAAATGGTCGAAAAAATTCCTAATTTTATGAAAATTCGTAAGCGGTGTTTTTGTTTCAAATGATTTCGTTCTATGGAAAACCCAAGAATGCTTGATTCGAAATCCAGAGTGATTTAGATTCGAAATCCACAGAGTGATCATCCAGCGAATGCCTTTTATGCATCATTGCGATAAAAAACAAAAAAATTCATTCCAGTATTTTACATTTTGCCATCAGTTATAAATAATTGAATGGATAAATGTGAATGTCTGAATATTTTCGTGCGTATAATTTTAAATAAATATATGACGAAACAAAAGAATGCATTTGCGATTTAAATCGAAAACAAGAATTTTCACTCTTGACTTTTTCTGCTGTGGAATCATCATTGACATTCATTTTTTTTTTTTGTAATAAACAAATTGGTGGTGGTGATGGTGGTGGTAATGTTGACGACAATGTTGGTAGAGAAGATGGTGGTGGTGGTGATGATGACGACGATGGTGGTGGAGTAGACCAGAGTATTGAGGGACGAAAAGGTCTAAAAATAAACATTTTTTCTGCGATAGACGGTGAATGAATACAAAACGGATAAATCGTAAATTTTGTTGAGAATTTTTGGTTCATCAACCAATTGTCATATCATTTGAAGCCAAATCACATGCTTACTATGTAAATGTTTACATATTCTCCCTGTGATGTATATTTAAAAAAAAATATTTAAGTGAACAATTCAATTTTATTTGAAAAGCGTTTTTTTTTTTTTTTTTTTTTTGTTTAATATAATAATGTACACTCAATCGCATATAAACACTCGAACAATCCCCATTCGAATAATTTGTTTCGGGGTGGAATAATCGAACGAAAATCGTTGGGATTTCGAAATGAGCTAGACTGGATCAAAATGGGATACACAGAGAATGGAAATAACAATTTATTTCATAAATATTTTTTTTTTTTTTTTATCGAAATAATGTTTGAGAATACAGTGAAAAATTAACCTATGCTATTAGCCATTTATATAGCACCAATGGTGCGATATGATGCTATAAAATAATTGGATACGTTTGAAATGGAAATTGAATCCAAAAGTATTTCGTTAAATTAACAAAATTAATTTATTGCGAAAAGTAATTTGCGAACATAATAGCTCATTTTGAAAGAGAAAGATAGAAAGAGAGAGGTACAGAGAGAGGAAGAGAGAAATAGTGAACATAAATTGACTTATGGCCAATCAAAAAACCAAAAATAAAAAGAACAAAATAACAAAAACAAAAACATGAAATAAATGTCTCAGAGAATCAAAATGAATAAGAGAATAATATGATGAGGCATTGGTATTTCGGTGAATTTCAGACCGCTTAATAAGGTTAAGAAGTAAAGTCGAATTGATATAATAAGTATTGAATGCATTGTGGAATCGGATGTCGTCATCACATTACTAAATTTGATGTATAGTTCGAAACATATTTTTTAACAAAATCCACGAAATGAAGATGGAGAAGACGAATATGAAGAGGATGAAGAAGAAGAAGAAGAAGAAGAAGAAGAAGAAGAAGAAGAAGAAGAAGAAGAAGAAGAAGAAACAAAGAAGAAGAACAGAAACAACACGAGCAAAATGAATCTTAGCAAATGAAAAAAGAGTAATAACAGTGTACTTATGTTTCATTTAATGAACAAGTTATCAAACTTGTGAATTTCACAGACAAATCGATATTTATATGTATACTGAAATGTTAAATGTAAGATGATGTTTTGTTACACAAGCATATTGCCGAATTGTGATAATAATGAACGCAATTAAACATGCGATAGTTAATTAGATCATGTGAAGTGAATTCAGAGAAATCTTACTAATTGTTTGGCTATGAACAATTGGATCGACGAAAGTCAAACCGTTATATTTGTTTAACACATATTCATACACGTTTTTTAGCATTTACACATTGATGAAGGAGTCAATGCAGGCACGCACGCACTAACACACACATACACACTCCCCAACCACATTCCCCCAAACAAGGTATTTTAATTCAATAGAATTCGTTAGTTTTCTTGGGGATTTTTATTGGCCAAAAAAGATCTTTTTCTCTTTTCATCGTTTTGCTCCCCCTTTGTCGATGTGCCTCTTAACAATTTTGTTGATTTTAATTATTGTATTATGTTTCATCGTGTAATTGCATGTTTCATTATTTCATTTTCATTCAATTCAACTGACATATGACTTTAGCACTGCTAGAGTCTACCAAATGGTTTGACGTTCAAATAACCAAAACACAAAAACAACAAATAAGAACAGAAAATTATTTAATTGGATAAATTAGAACAGATTGGCCATTAGTTCATCAGTCATTGAAGCTGACTTTTCCA
The DNA here is from genome assembly GCA_029041755.1 of Resseliella maxima. Classification (NCBI taxonomy): domain Eukaryota; kingdom Metazoa; phylum Arthropoda; class Insecta; order Diptera; family Cecidomyiidae; genus Resseliella; species Resseliella maxima. Next base: position 3,284,847 of record JAQOWM010000438.1, read on the forward strand.
TTTGCCGCCACTTGTTTTATGTACTATATTGCCGTTTCATCTTTTTTTTTTCTTCTTTTTCTTCTTTTTCTTCTTCTTTTTCTTCTTCATTTTCAATCAATACATGAATATCACATTCACATACAATTCATATTCACGTCTCTTTTCCCATTCCCAATTATCATTGTACATTGTACATTGTCATTCTGTCATACAAATTATTGATAAACAACAGAAATAAAGGTAATGAATGTTGTATTTCGACGAATTTTGCTCTGTAGTTTACGATTAAATCACATTTCATTCATTCATTCATTTATTCACTTAATTTGCAAACATTCGACAATTTCAATGCAAAACGTGCTGAATAACAATACAATAATACATAAATTTTACTTCATTCAATTAAATGATGGAATTCATCTTTCATATTGTCTAAATAATTGTTTGTATGCCGGTTTGGCATTATGTATAGTTACGAGTAGGCGAAGGGTAACTTAAAAAAAAAAAATGCGGTTTAAACTGAGGTTTGATGTGATTGCAATTGATCCGATGCGTTGAATGATTACTCATGAGCCGAAAAATCACAACAGATAATCAATTAAAATCTATATTTCATCATCATCTTCATCATCATCATCATCATAATCATTCAGACTCAGTAAATGCTTTTTACATTTTTCATTTTATAATGCAATGCAATTCCAATATCTCAATTAATGCATACCATTTCATTCATACACAAGTAATGAACGTAATGAATATGTGCGTGCGTGCTTTCGTATATTTGTATATTCGTATTTGCATTTTTGCTTATATTAAAACCATCCGCCAATTAAGTGCCAATAATTTAATTAAAATACTTTAATTATTTATTTTTTTTTAATCCGGAATGAGGGATGAAATAACAACAACAACAAAAACAAATGTAATTGATTTGAATATTTCCATGAATGAAGATTGCGGACGAGTAAAAGGGAAGCAGTGAGAGAGAAGAAGATAGAAAGTGAGAAGAGAAGAAAAAGCGTGAATCAGAGGACGAGGGCGAAAGTGAATGGGAGGGCATGAGGGCAAGAGAGAAGGGGTCAGAGCGAAATGGATGGGGCCAGAGAATGTGAGAGAGAGAGAGAGAGAGAGGTTGAGAGAGAAGCCAGAACGAGAGAGAGAGAGGGAGAGAAGTCAGAATGAGAGAGAGAGGGAGAGAGAGGGAAAGAGGGCGATAAGTCAGAATGAGAGAGAGGGAGAGAGAGGGAGAGCAGGAGAGAGCGAGAGAGAGAGAGCGAGAGAGAGAGAGCGAGAGAGCGAGCGAGAGAGAGAGAAGCCAGAATGAGAGAGAGTGAGAATGAGAAAACCAAAGCGAGAAGAGAAGAGAAAAATCAAAGGGAAATATAGAAAATGCCACATTTCCAAAAATGAAAATTTGAAAAAGAGCCACCGCAGCAATAAAAATGTGTTTACTCGATATTTATTATATTTATATAAAATATGTGGCTATTTTTATGTGATGAAATGTCGCCTCTAACCAGAGATAAAATACCAACGCAAACATATCAAAGTGCACAGTGGATCCATACAATCAAAAATTCCATGCTCATGAACTAATGAAAAAAAAAAAAAACTGCACTTTGGTTAAAACCAGAGCTAAACTCGACAACCATAATCAGTGACAGTAGGCAATAGAAAAATCTCATGAAATCATAAATTTCACAGCCAAAATACGTATATATGGTTGGATCAATTGTAAATGCCCCACAAAATCACGGTAAAGATTGAACATTTTATGCGGCAATTATCATACATTGTAGTGTATATGAAGCAGCATATAATTATGCTCGGTTTGCCCAAAAAGTACACGAATAGATAAAAAGCCATTGAAACGAGCCCATGTAAAGAGAATCCAATAAATGCCAACAAATGTAGCAATAGCAAAACCACAAAACTTTGTCAACAAATAAACATTTCAAACGATTGTCTTTTTATTTCTGCCCGCACGGGGAATTCCAGGGATGGAGGGGCCGAATACTCGCGGCAGAAAAAAAAAACTAATGAAATTAATTCAGTTGTAACTTGTTTTTGTGGAAATACAAAATGTGCATTGAAAGACAACCATTGAGAAAAATGTGAACATAAATTAACGAGGCAACTTGACAAAATAGGAAGAAAAAATAATATTCATAAATATGAATGCCTGGTAAAAATAAAAAAAACTTTTCCAGGGTTTTTGTGGCAAATAATAAACAATTCTAATTTTTTAAATGAATGTATTTGTGAAAATTGCAGCAAATGAAGCAATGAAATGAGAAACAAATGTGCATCAGGATGTGAATCACCATCATTTATTGAATGTCCAATGAGTAGTTATCTAATTTAAGCCAAACGTTTAACCACATATTTATGTGTATTTAGGCACACCGCATGCACATTAACCAACAAACATTCATTTCATCCCGCAATATGCACCTTTTCTCTTCAAATCACCCTCATCCTCATCCTCATCCTCATCCTCATCCTCATCCTCATCCTCATCCTCATCCTCATCCTCATCCTCATCCTCATCCTCATCCTCATCCTCATCCTCATCCTCACCCTCACCATCACTCTCATCCTCACTCTCATCCCCACCCTCACCCTCATCCTCACACTCACCCTCACCTTCATCCACATCCACACTCTCACCCTTATCCTCGCGCCCGCTCCCCCCTCCAAATCGGTACAATAAATAATTAAGCAAAATGAAACACAACACGTCTATTATTTAAAATTGCATTTTATGCACAGCGAGATGAGTTTTAAACGTTTTTCAAATGTTATCAATTCGTATGCACCTAAGTTATGTAACCATTAACTACATCATTTGCGAATAAGAAAACCGCAAATAATTTGCAACCATCATGAAATTTTCTTTTTTTTTTTCATTTTATTTCATTCGAAGCATGTTGTTTTTCTCTCTTTTTGTTTGTTTAGTTTCAGAGAAGCGTAACACAAATCGTGCAAAAACCGATAATTTATATAACACCAGAGTCTTATTTTTTTTCGTGTGTGTCCTGTGTCTCTCATTCTCTCTTTCTCTTTCTCTCTCTCTCTCTCTCTCTCTCTCTCTCTCTCTCTCTCTCTCTCTCTCTCTCTCTCTCTCTCTCTCTGTGTGTGTGTGTGTATCTGTGTGCGTCTGTTGTTTGGTGAGGAAATCAACTGATTTTCTAGTCATTAAGTACATCTTTAATATGTGGATGATACAATGTATATGCAAATATATTACATTCATTACGCACATGATATCCATAGCCTGTCATCGTTTATGTTACATTCTAACAAATGGATTTAATTTCTGAACCATAGCCGCGCTACCATGTATCTATGTGTGAATTGAATAGTGTGTTACCAGTTAATATTGACCGTTTAAAGAACAAGTGAGCAGCAAAATGTGCGTGTTTGTGTGTGTAAGTGATAAAAAGAGAAATTCAGAGCAAATGAAAGTCTTTTTTTTTTTCTTTTTTTCATTCATTCAAATAGCAAACAGCTATATATATTTGCTTTCCTTGTTTCCAATGAACATCTCATTTATACTCGTTTGGGAAAAGTATACCGTTCGACATGTGCTTCACAATAAAATAAACATTTCTAGTCGTTATTTCATATCATTTCACAAGTTTTGTTTGTTTTTCATCATTGCATTTTATTGCCGATAACACGAATCGAAGCATCTTTTATCGAGTAGAAATACAAGTTATAAATGAAAATACTCGAAAATATCCTTAAGAAAATACCGAAAAATAAAAATTCAATCGAAAATTGAAAAGAATTCATACAAACAAGAAAGCCAAATATTATTAATTTGTATAAAAGGTGATTTTTGGACAATTTCGCCCCCCCTCTCTCTCTCTATCTCTTTTGCTCTCTCTCACTCTTTCTCTCTCTTTCTCTCACTATGTCTCTCCAATCAATGTCACAGATCAAAATATCTGTCTTAGAATGTACCAAATTCCCGAATAGAACATATTAAAATACCAACGTTTTCAAACATTGAACACATTCAAACATGGTCAATGAAATAAAATAGTAACATCTTATTGCCAATGTCAATGTGAATTTTTGACCAAATTGGATAACATCTAATGTGGACATTGAGGAATATTCAACCAAAATGTTTCACACAGAGAATGCTTTGCCAAAGAGAGCAAAGAAAGGGAAAGTGTGGAGATAGAGAGAGAGAGAGAGGCACATTCTGGACACGCTGTTTTCCATACCATTACATAGTCGGTCGTTTAGTTGTGGCCTTTTGTTGCTCTCATTCATATAAATTCTAACGAGCTTTTGATTTTCTCTTAATAAAAATTGTATGATACCCAAAGACATTATATTGCGACTAACTAACAGCCCCACAGCAACCATATATTATTATACCTTTTGGTATATTTTTCTGATACATTGAGATAAATGTAATTGTTGTGTGTGTGTGTGCTTAGTTTGTTATTTTTCATTTTCTCTCTTTTTTTTCTCTGTCTCTATCTCACTCTCTCACTCTCTCTCTCTCTCTCTCACTCTCTCTCTTTCTCTCTCACCTACTTTCTTTTTCTTCAGTTCATGATGCGTGTTTTGTGTTCGTGTGTGTATGCGACATAGTATTTTTGCTATTCCGCTCTTCATCAGTGCGTGCTCTTTATCCTGTTATTCTGGGTTTCTTTCTGTCTGCAAATGTTTTTGTTGTTTGTGCACGTGCAAACCTTTTACGTATGTTAGTGGCCATGATGTACAATCAGTTCATCGTTGTGTGTCAACATTTTTACGTTCAACACAATTTTCCGTTCATTCTTCATCTACGTCTCTGTCATTCTAATTTCTTCTATCCTCTTTCTCACTGTATATTTATTCTTTTTACCTATTGAATTTCAACCGCTATTTTCTCTTTCTTTTTGTATATTTCTCTTTTCTTCTTCTTCTTCTCGTTTTCTCTTTTCATTTCTCTAGCGTGTGATCAAGCATCTTTTGTGTGTAAGAATGCGTAGTTATTCTAGACCACCTCACCCCCATCCAAAAGCTTACAATTTTAGTTGAAGGGCTCAATCGTATATATAGACCAAAATCTAGTCGTTACTGAGAGATGACTAGGCTTTTGTTTTCATTTTCTTTTAACTGTCTATGTTGTTACTTTTTGTTTATTGGCAATTCTTTTGCTTGCTTATTGTTTTTTATTCGCTTTGCTTCGATCCCTTTCATTTTCTTCGGTACATGAAAAGAAATTGAGTAAGGAAAATCGGAAGAATCGAAAATAGCGAAAGAGAGGAGAGAAAGGAGAGAAAGGAGAGAAATAGAGGGAGAGAGGAAGAGAGAGGAAAGAAAGGAGAGAAAGGAGAGAAAGAGAGGGAGAGAGGAAAGAAAGAGAAGAGAGAGAGAGAGAGAGAGAGAGAGGTTGAGAAGTAGAGAAGTAAAGACAGATTTTGAAAGAAAGATTGAGAGAAAAAAAAAAAATGAACGAACGAAAGAATACGATAGAAAAAAAAGAGCTTGCAAGCGCAGAAAGTGTTAATGTATCTCATTTTGTGTGTAAAAGTAAGTGTATGGTGGTTACGAGATGCGATTGAAGTGGTCGTCTAAATGATTTCGATATTTGTGTGCAAGCACATTTACAAAGCATTCTTGAGGTGACAACAAACGAATATTGACTCAATTGAAATGGTAACATTTTATTTGAATCAATTGTGTGTTCGTGTAGTGTCGTTTCCCTTTGTGCCATTTAAATCAGTTTTGTCTTGTTCAACGTTCTTTTCTTCTTCTTCTTTTTCTTCGTTTTTTTTTTCTCGCTTATACAGTAAGTACCGTCTTACCGTCGCATCATATAAAAGAAGCAGATATCGCTGCGAGATATCTATTTCAATATCATGCAATTCAAACCATTTGAATACCTTCATTGCTATACTATATGATTTTGGTTTTGGAAATTCGTATCTGATATCTTCGACAAAGCGAATGAAATTGTTCATACGTGCCACATTCGATATGTTCCCTTTGCGCATTTTCGTTAATTTTCTTTTTCGTTCATTTGATATTTTTTTTTTTTTTTTTTTTTTATCAAATTACGACCAATGCGACACACATGCCCAACGAATTTCAAACGAACCGATGAACAAATCGATGACAATGGGGATAAAGATGATGATGATGAAGAAGAAGAAGAAGAAGAAGAAGAAAAAGAAGAAGAATAATTCAGCAGTAACAACAACGCAATTGAAATAAGCAACGGATCCGGAAAAATGTCTTTCCGTTTCTTGTCTGCCCAACAAATTCCAAATTGATTTTAATTCCGAAAATGACTTTGTCATCGCCAAAATCGAATGTGAAAACACTTGTGACAAAGTCTCTTACAATTTGAGCTGCTGCTCAGAATGAAATTTATCATTTACCAATTGAATCGCTTCAAAGCACAAAGCCTAATAATCTGTTTCAATGACCATGGGATAGTGGATATTTTGCGTTTGAAAAAAAAAACATTTTTAAAAAGAATAAAATGGTTCCCATACAAAATGTGCGCACTGTTTTAATGTATGAAAAACATTTGGCGAAATAAAAGATTCGAATTAAGTGGATTTTAATCGATATTTATATTGTTTGATATATTATAAGTACAATTGAATGAACAAATCTCATATAAAATGAGAGATTGATTCTATAGAAATGAAATTCCAATGGAAATACTATGATTTTCAAACAATCCAATTAATATATTTACTGTTATGATGGGCAATTATTCATTGTTTTGTCAAGATTTCTTCTTTCATTTTTGCATTGTGGTTGTCCAATATAAATACAATGAATAAATCAATGAAAGAAAGTTATCGTCTTTTTTGGGATCCAACCCCACCATAAGTAAAAACTTATTATGTCTCTCACGAAATAAAAGCTGAAACTGAATGCACATCATTTCGATTTAATGTTCAAACCATTGACATTTAATATTCAGTCCGGTTTTTTTTTTAACTCGTTTCGTTTCATTTTATTTTGTTTCGTTGTTGCTGTTTTTCATACCCTAAATTCCGGCCAATAAATCAATTTCACTTGCTGCGAAATCAATTTTATAACCGAATTATTTTCAAGTGCGACCAATGACAATCTACACTGGATTAACAATAAAGCAAAACGATGATGCTACTGCTGATGACAAACTGTCGACAAATTGCGTTTCATTTGAAAATTGCTCATTGATTTGCATTGATGTGTACGAATGAGTATAGAAATAAAATGTGCCTTACTACTGTAAAATGCAATGAATTCAAATTTGGGAACAATCATTTGTGGCAAAATATAAGAAAATTGACAAACACGATAAGACAGACCAATAACATCGATCGTCACATCATGCACGAGAGAAGCAAATCAAATCAAATCAAGCGAAAGAGTAGTTTTTTATGGAGGCATGTTATTGTCATTTGCAATTTTACAATTTGTTTGGCATTTTGTGGTCGCTCCAATGGGACTCACGTCGTTATTTCTTGTCTTCATTTCCCTCTCTCTGTTTATATCTTTCTCTCTCTCTCTTTCTCTCTTTCTCTCTTTCTCTCTCTCTTTCTCTCTTTCTCTTTCTCTCTTCCTCTCTCTTTCTCTTTCTCTTTCTCTCTCTCTCTCTCTTTCTCTCTTTCTCTCTTTCTCTTTCTCTCTTTCTCTTTCTCTCTTTCTCTTTCTCTCTCTCTCTTTCTCTTTCTCTCTCTCTCTCCCTCTCCCTCCCTCTTCCAAACTCACTTTCTCAATTTAAAAGCCATTTATCTCTCTCAAAGATTGTCTTATGTGTCGTGTGTTATTTTGCATGGTTTACTTCAATCAATGGGGTGTTATATTCTCCAATGAAAATCACTGGCCCATCATTTTCTATTGAGACTATTGAAGCAAATTGGAAATTGAAATCGTAAGTACAGTCGAATTATGTAGCCATTGAATGTACGCTTCGTTTCCATATTATTTGTTTCTTTACTTCCTCTTCATTGTTACCAAAATGATGCTTTTTTTTTAGCACAGACACACACACACACACACACACACACTTTTGAAAAGGGAATTCTAAGTAGAACATAATGTTCGATCGTAAAATTTGTTATTGACTTCGAAAATTTGATGGTTGTGTTTAGACCTTTACTCAGTCAGTTCTCTTTTTTTTTTTGTTCTCATTGTTCTCAATATACACAAAATAGCCATGCAATTTGGCGTTTTCAATTCATCTTTATCGGCCCCTCATTTATCATTCAATTTTTATAACAACAATTACTGTACAATTTATAACGATAATTATTGATTTTTATTTATTTGAGTCAAGCAAATTCACAATTTTTAGTGTCGTTTTCTTTTTCTGCTGATTCCATTGCAAAATGTTGTTCGATCAATGAATGTATTTGATTCGATAAGGTATTGTTATTGCATGCTAATAATTTTTGTTTGGACATTTGTCATCGTTTTCATTTTTATGTGGCTTGTATTTTTATTTTCATTTTCCACATCATTATTCAGAGCAAAAAATCGAAAAGAGAAAAGAAGAAAAGAAAAACATCGAGGAAGATTCAGAACAATAATAAGATAGAGATTCAGGGCAAAAATCAAAATTGATTTGATTTTATTTGGAAAATGTTATTTCATGTTGTATATTGACTGTTGCATTTTTACTTTTGCATTTATTGAAAGTTTTCATACCATAAGTCATCATATCAAATCCTTGACATCAAAACATGAAAATACCAACCAAATGATTAGAATTGATTTAATGAACAAATGCATTCCTTGTGCATATTTTAATTGGCATATTTTTTTTATTTTTTTTTTTTTAAGTTCCAAATATTGTTCGTATCAATGTTGCATGTACAATTATTAATAATAACTTGAATCCATAGATAGTATACATTTTTAATGTTATATGCATATTATTAACATTTGCTGGCGAGATTTTTGCTTGCTTCCGTACAGCATTTTTTTATTTTTATTTTTTTTTTTTTTTGTTATGAAGGAGTATGCAAAGCGCACTGGAAAATTGTATACGATTATGGTTGATGCAGATATTCATATATCGTCAGGGTATAAAATATCCCGTAAAATTCCAATGAAATGCCACATATGCACCGCACCAAAATTGCAATAGCTTGAGCGGCTGCCATAAAACATAAATAAATTTTTCGATATAGAGACAGAGAATGGGTGGCACAGATCGAGAGAATGGGTGACACAGAGAGGGAAAAATGGGGTGGCACAGAGCAAGAGAAAAGGTGGCACAGAGAGGGAGCAAGAGGGTGGCATACACACAGTGAGTAAGAGACAGAGATAGAGAGAGACACAGACGGAGACAGAGATAGAGAGAGACACAGACGGAGACGGAGACAGAGAGAGACAGAGAGAGACAGAGAGAGACAGAGACAGAGACAGAGACAGAGACAGAGACAGAGACAGAGACAGAGACAGAGACAGATACAGAGACAGAGACAGAGACAGAGACAGAGACAGAGACAGAGACAGAGACAGAGACAGAGACAGAGACAGAGACAGAGACAGAGACAGAGACAGAGACAGAGACAGAGACAGAGACAGAGACAGAGACAGAGAGGGACAGAGACAGATACAGTGAGAGACAGAGACAGAGATAGAGAGAAAAAACGGCATTTTAAAATTATTTATTCAAAATTATTCAGTTAAATCAAAATCTAGATACCATATCCATATATAATTTGCATAAAGTTGGCGGCGTTTTGAATAAGCTCATTGAACTAGAACCCAGTATGAATCTACAATTTAGCAATTGGTTTCGTGACGCAATACAAATTCTCTTCACATTGGTAAATTTCTTGCTTATTTTATCACTCACACTTTGCCGATGCTCATCATTTCTCATACTATTCAATGGAAAAGCTATTCATCTCACACACTATTCAATAAAATTCACTCACCCCACGAAATCACGAAACTCTCTTCTCATACTCCGAAGAAAAAGCATACAATGGTTCTTAAACAAATTCACTTTAGTGAATTCATTGCAATGTATTATCATATATGGTTTAAACGCAACCCACAATACAAAGAAAAAAAATTATGCACTATTACACCGTCGTTGTATTGTAAATTAATTTTTTGTATGGAGGTTGTGAATCTCCGTTTTTTCCAACCATTGTGAATTACAAATTTGTTGGACAATTACAACCTCATACAGAAAATGTTGGAATTTTGGAATTACAACGTACGGTTGTGAATAGTGCATAATTTTTTTTCTGTGTGTACAATTCAATTTTGTTATTACTAAAATAATTATTTTATTAAAATTTAATACGAAATCAATCAACTGTGTTTTGTAATATTTTAATTAATCGCTATTATGTTGCATAGCGAAAATACTATAGTCGAATAATATATAATGTATAAATATTCGCGTGCACATACATTTGCATTATAGAAATATCACTCGATACATCTAACGCCAACGACGCCGATATCGACGCCGACGCCGACGACAACAACGACGACGACGACAAGCAATATAAAATGATGAATTCAATACGATTGAATAATAATTACATGAAAATTGCCCTCCAAGCAAATTGTATACGTATTGCATATGGTATTTCATATTTCTATTCATACGAAAGAACCATTCTTGAATATTTTTATTCGATGGTTAATGGCCAATTAAAAGCTGGCAATTCAAACTGAAAATGATATTCAAGAGGCAAAAGTTTATTCATGTTTATAGGGAGGGGGAGGTTGTTTTTGCCTCATTTTTTTTTTTTCGGGATGGATTTAATTTACAGTTATTGCATCAGTATACAATCTATTCAATCTACTGTTAACCCTTTTACACTTCAATTGTAAAAAAAAAAAAAAAAAAAAATTATTTCAACATGTTTGTCAACAAATAACCTCGAGAAAAAGAGCGAGCATAAAAAAAAAAATACAAAAATAAAATCGCATAATAAATTCGTGCTGTTTTCCCTCACTTGTTAATCGCTTTCTGCATTTGCTGTTTTTTTTTCTCTCTCTTCTTCTTTTCTCTTTTTTTGTAATGTGACGGGAGAGGAATGGGCCATCAGAACGGATAATTTACACGAAAGACTAAAAAAAAAAAGCAAGAACCATGTTGTATTTTCTATTAAAATTCCTCTTTTCTCTTGCACATTCGTATCCCATGTTAAAAAGATTTTATGTGGTTAAAATACGAGCACTTCAGCTGTGTCTATGGCTGTTTGAGGCTTTTGTTTATTTATTTTGCGTGTTTTCATTGGCAAATACATTGTAATAAAAATATGCTTCTTTTTATTTTTTGGTTTTTTTTTTTCTTTTTATTTTTTTTTTTCTTTTTCTTGTTTTGCTTTTTCAAATAAAACCCACGTCAGAATTTCCATTCGACTTGATGAAATATTGCCATATGATTGTCGTCGAATCAACATTTGTGCCTGTTGTTGTCGTCGTGCGTTTTTTTCTTCCTTCCTTTTTACTTCTTCTTCTTCTTCTTCTTTTTCTTCATCATTTTTGCAATCAACAAGGCGAATTCAATTGCGTTGAATGTCTCATTGTTATGGAAACTGTGCAAAAAGATTTCAGCTGTCTTCTTCTTCTTCTTCTTCTTTTTCTCGGTGTGGTTTGGTTAGAATCTGTCGGAAATGTTAAATAATGCAGACGAAAATGTCTAAAAAAATTTTTTTATTTTTTTTTATTTTTTTTTTTATTTTTCTGGTTTTCCTTTTCATACCTTATTTTGGGTATTTATTTGAACTTTGTAGCCAAAATTTAAGCGATTTTTCCTCTTTTTGTCATCGTTATTTTCTCATCGTTAATAAAGTGAAATTACTGCGGAAAAACGAATTACGGGTTTCGGGTTACAGAAATACGAAGAAAATATATATTAGAAACAATCCTTTTGCCGGTTTGATTCTTTGCATGTTAGGTAAACTTGAGAGACAGAGCATGAGAGATGGAAGGAAAAAAAAAAAATTTTTTTTTGCTTTTTTGCGCTTTGAACTTAATACGGATCAAACGGCTGCATTTCAAGTTATTATGACAAACATGTTCAATTCGATTTTTTTCACAAAAAGAAAAAAAAAAAAAAAAAAAACAAGAAAAATCAGTCACAAAAAGTATGCAAGCCACTTGTTGCCAACATCTTTCAATTTTTATTCCTTACACATTGTGTGTTGTAAACATAATATTTGCAATGTAGAAAAGGTTTGTTCTATTGAAATTGTCTCGCAGTTAATATCAAATGATTTGAACACAACAGTTATCACTGTTAACAATTCCACACCGTCCTTGTTGACTGACTTGGATTTTTTAATGAGAAAAATTGAATGTTTGAATATCAAAGGGGCAATACAAGTAAGAAAATGTAGATAATTTATAATATTGATTTTCACTTTTACTTTTTACATTGATTTCATAGTAAATTAATGTGGTTTGTGACATTCTTTTCGATTTCTGCAATGGGATATTTCCATTTTTTGTCATTGAATTTTAAATTTAATTCTTTTGAAGTTTCGATATATATATTTGTATAATTTTTAAGTGTTTTTCCAATACGTATTCACATTTTAACATTCAATAAAGTTATCGTGTGTTTACTTGTATGGTGTGGTGTGTATTGTTAAAAGCACTAATGGTATTGGCATAGAAACTCTCTTTTGTCAACATACATATTGGAGATTTTTTTTTTTTTTTTGATTTTTTTTTAGCGAAATTTAAAATTGAAAATTGAACCGCATTGCATTCATGTACAATGTCAATTGAATCCGTTGTTTATTCGTACTCAATATATATATATTTTTTTTCTTTCTCCATTCGCTTTGACGCAATATTCAATGGTAGCTTTTTCCACGTGACATTTTTTTTTCACTCTTTTTTTCCACTTTTTTCTCTCTCTTTTTCTCTTTCTCTCTCTCTCTCTCTCCTTCACTCTCTCTCTCTCTCTCTCTCTCTCTCTCTCTCTATTTCTCTATTTCTATCTTTCTATTTCTCTCTTTCAATCTTTCTCTTCCTTTTTCTCTTTTCTCTCTCTCTCTCTCTCTCTCTCTCTCTTTCTATCTCATTCTCTTTTTCACTTTTCTGTTTCATTTTTCTCTTTCTATCTTTCCAATTTATTCACCGAATTTTGCATCAATGTTCACGTTTGTGGCGGTGGTTTTATTTAATATCGTTACAAAACAAGTACCACATTTCAAGTGACATCAAATGAATGGAAAATGTAAAAGAAATCTACCCAAAATCGTTATTCTTCTGTACATTGATATGTTTTGTTATTAATTTTATTCACCAATGCCACATCAATTCTGAATTCATTCTGGTACAATAATTGTCATTGTTTTTTCGTTTTTTTTTTTCTTTTTTTTGGTTTTGGCTTTCATTTTGTGTGTCTTTTTCAAGAAAACCATTCGATGCAAGAAAAAACTTCAAGAAATATTAGCGACACATTTTTGCAAATAATAAAACATTCGTTGATCGTTGTTATTTTCTATATTATTTCGATCATATACATGCATGAACAAAAAAGAAAAAAAAAAAACCAAGAATTTTCTCTGAGAAAATATGTAAAAGCATACAAATGCAAACATTTATTTACCTGAATCGATATACATGTCACTGATGATAACAACGACAATGACAATGTTGATGAAATATGTATTCATAAAGTGGATGAATTTATGTGTTGCCGTATGTGCATTAGTGTACATCAAATCAATGAATGAAATAAAATTAATATAGGTATAAGATAACATTTTGTTGGCAAAAAAAAGGGGAGATGGGAGAGAGGGAGATAGAGAAAAAGAGAGAGAGAGAAAGAGAAAAAAATGGAATAACATTGTTTTTGACATGATGCGCTCTCGAGTGTATACTGATTTTGTGCTCAATTGTTTCGTTAGGATGAGTGTTTTTCTTTCTTTTTTTTTGTCCTCTCTCATCAATACCGACCGTTTCGCACACTTGCTAATACACACACACACACACACACATCTTCACGCAAAACAAATGAATACACATATTGGCAAGCGAACGATAACAATGAGCAAAACATGACAAAAATCCGATTTCTCAGGCATCAAAATCACACATTCAGTTACGTTGGATGGCAAAGTTGTTGTCCCAAATCGATCCACCGAATGACAACACCAACAACAATGAAATGTTACAAAAACATCACATACACATGATATGCAGAGAGACAACGAACAACATCACCGCCATCAAGGGCTGAATCCAATTTATTGATTGTACATTCAACGATGTTCGGGAGATTTACTTATGCATCAGTCAGCGTGATTGTTTTTTTTTTTCTCCTTCTTTCGCGCTTTCTCTCTTTTTCTCTCTCTCTCTCTATCTCTCTCTATCTCTCTCTCTCTCTCTCTCTCTCTCTCTCTCTCTCTCTCTCTCTCTTTCTCTCTCTATCTCTCTTTTTCTCTCTCTCTCTCTCTCTATCTCTCTCTATCTCTCTTTCTCTCTCTCTCTCTCTCTCTCTCTCTCTCTCTCTCTCTCTCTATCTCTCGTATTTTGTATACGCGAGACCAAGATATCCATTCCGCATTCAAAACATACATGTTGCCTACGCTTTTTACTCGTATAAGCACCATCAACATCAATATCGCAACTAAAACAGCAACAACATTGTATTATTTCTGTTTTTTTTTTGCGAATAAAAACATTTTTTGTCCGCAAGCATCTTTCGTATGAAATATAATTTGTCAAAAAGAAGAGAGAGAGGAGAGAGAGAGAGAGAAAAAAAACGATATACAAATGGACTTTATGCATTGTCACATATCTGTTCTTTTTTTTGTTGCGTTCATGTATCTAGTTGTTTTTTGTTTCGTTGCTTCAAATAGATCATTGAATATTTCAATGGATTTAGCTGCAGTCTTAAAATTTATGTGTGCGCTAGTTTTAATGAACTTTTGATGTGAGCTCTGCACAAATTAAACTGATTTATGCCTTAAAAATTTTTCATATTAATGTTCAACATCAAAATTCATGATAGTGATTTTTCTCGAATTGAAATTCTACACGCTTTTAGGATAAAAAAAAAAAATAATAATAATAAATGGAAAAAGGATAATTTCTTAACAAGTAACCTGATGGTAATTTGATTCGATCAAAAATTGCATAAATTTGCTTCAACATTTCTTTTTTTTTTCATTTTGTTTATTGGAGTCGAATTTCTGGTGTAAAACTAAGTAGTTTTCCTTGTTGACAATTATTAAAAAAAAAAATTTTTTTTTGTTCATAATAACATTGATAACATCGATGGAAATAATCCCTTTCGATATGGAATCTTTATCATGCCTCTGTCTTCTTTTTTTTCTTTAGCCAATGTATGTCTATCTTTTCATTTTACCATTTCATCGTTTAATTTTCATGCAATTTTAGAATTTCGGATACGCACACGCGTACAATATCGTTTGTCATTCGAGATTTGGATGGTAACACAAATTCAAAAATATATGATGAAAAAGATGAGAGAGAGAAAAAAAAAAATACGAAATGAATAAATAACAATGAACCAATCTAAAAGCAATGCTTCAATTTTCGATCGGATTTCATAGATAGAGAGTCGCATATTATTATTATTATTTTTTTTTCTTTTCGTTCGTATTCATCCGATTCTCGGTTCGATGCTTGGCTTATTATATCCAAGTTCTATGTCAAGCGAAAGGGAGAAAGAGATGAGAAGAAATGAGTAAGAGGAGAAAGAGAGAGAAAGAGAAAGAGAGAGAGAGAAGGAGAAAGAGAAAGAGAGAGCGAGAGAGAGAAAGAGAGAAAGAGAGGAAGAGAGAGAACGAGAGAGAAAGCGAGAGAAAAGGAGAAAGAGAAGGAGAAAGAGTGAATGAGAATATGAACAAGAACCAAACTCAAGTATGCAAGTGAGTTGATCCTTTTTTACCGTTTCTATACTATTAATTTTGCTTTTATCTCCTTTTATTACTATTATAGATTGGGGACGTAAGCCGATCGAGTGGCACGTCTCTATCGGTGGGCCACCGTATCTATCCGCAATATACAAAAGAGAAACAATGCGTGCGTGCATTGTTACGAAAACTTATCTCCATTTATTCAAAATTGGTGATAAATTTGTGCGCTTTGTGAGTGCAGTAGCCATATACTTTGATTCAATATAATTGATTATGCTATTTCGTGTGTGTGTGTGTATGTTACCATTTTCAATATTTTTTTTTTTTTATATTTATTCAACCCGCAATATGAATTGAAAATGGATGGCCAAACGAAACAAAAATATGGAGATGAAGGGAGATTGCGAGAGAGAGAGATCAAGGGAGAGAGAGAGAGAGAGAGAGAGAGATCAAGGGAGAGAGAGAGAGAGAGAGAGAGAGAAAGAAAGAAAGAAAGTTATTGAGAAAATGTCGTTCGATTAAATGGAAAATTGAACACAACGAGTAAACGATAAATGAACAAATCCAACGGGAAAAATGAAAATACCTTCAAACTTAAGTTCTTGAGAATGCCTTTTCATTGATCCACAATATATTTTCTATAATATCAATTATTGGCAATAGAGAATGTAATTCCATGCTCAGTCCACCAACGTCAAAATGATTATATGGCTTTGTGCGCTTCAAAAACGTCTTTTTTCATTTCATTCTTTATATAAATGTTTTTCTTTCTTTCTTTTTTTTTTGGGCCTCCATTTCTGCTTCTCTTTTGGTGCGTGTTATCACAGAGGTCGATCTGTCCTGGAACAGAATTATTGTTATATATTTTTTTTTTTTTTGTGCTTGCTCCTTTCGTTCGCATCTAATTCAATCCTTAACATCTTGAATGTCAAAGTGAATAGAACGAAATAGAAAATGAAATACCGACAATGTAAATGGCGATGATATTAGCATCAATGCCTGTGTGACGGGCCCGGACCATGACTCGATGGATTCCTTTGTGTTGTTGTTTTTTTTTTTTTTTTCTCTTTTTTCATTCGGCTCACACTAAGCTTACACCCCGATATAAGGTGCATTGTACTGTTTGCAGGCAGTTTCACTGTTTTCCTTTCTCATATTTTTTTGCTTCTTTCTTGTAGCATCAGTAGTAACAACAAATGACATGGAATGTTACGGTTTACGGAATGCTTGTTATTGGATATGGATAGATATAGGTAGAAAAAAAAAATCATTTTTTTTTTTTTACCTGTTCTAAGTCGCATTTTTATTCACGTTATTTCATGTTTATATTCTTTTCTTTTTTTTTTATTCGCCTCGACGAGCCAAAGTTTTTCTCGTTACATTTTTTTGCATTGAGTGATACGATTAAAGAAAAAAAAAAACAAAAAAAAAAAGGGAAGACGAAGGGAGAAAAAAAAATTCCGCGCACATTCCTGGGCCACTGTTATTATATATTTAGTTTGTTTTATTTGTAGAATGAAAATTCGGGAATTTGTATTTGAAAGTTGATAACACGTTTGGTAATTTTCACTATAAAACAACAAGGGTTGTAAACCGTGATGCGCTATTTTCAATGTTATAAGAATAGGCAGAACTTGACCAATGTGTTTTATTTTTTTACTTTTTCTTTTTTTTTTTTCAGAAAATTTGGTGGCAAATTTTCTCATTTCAACACGTATTTTCTAATGAATATTCAAAGTTCTTTTTTTTTCCCCTCTAAATGCTCAAGGCCAACTTGAAATATAAATTGCAATACATGAAAAATTTTCGGAAGCCAATTGAACATATATAGTGAAAACAAAACAGAATAAATTGGTCGACATATAACGCAATTTGCGATGAGAATGAAATATAAAAAAAAAAAAAAAAAAATAAAAAAAACACAGACTCGACGATAAACCAAGTTCGTTTCTTCCCTTTTTCGTTTCTTCTTTCGCTTTGTTTTATTTTCTGTTCTGTGTTCGAATCATGTTGATTCATTTTGGTGTAAATGCGAGAGCACTGAATTTCCATTATGTTTGGCATGCCGTATTTGTGTGCTGTGTGTTTTATCTTCAATCTAGTGAAATTTGAACTTGGGAATTTTCGATAAGAATTTCTCAATACCAAATCTAATATTTATGTATATGCAATCATTTTTGTTATATCTTTTCTGCTTCTTATTCGAGTGGTTTTCTGTTCAAGAGTTTGTTCACAACGAATATTCTTACTTGTGAAACAACCAAAATTGTACACTTTCGGCAAGTGGACTTTTTGTCCTTGTATTCCGTTGTTGTTTTTCTATTCGCATTTTACTCAAACGGATCTCGCTTTTTCGCTCTCTCGCGCTTTGCCATTCTCCCTTTCTCTTTCATCTCTCACTCTCTTCTCTCTCTCTCTCTCTTTCTCTCTTTCTCTCTTCCTCTCTCACTCTCTCTTCTTCTCCTCTCTCATTCGCTTTATCTCTCATTTTTTCGCACACTCACTCCCTCCCTTGATGAGTACGCAGTAATTTTTTTTTTTTTTCCTTTTAACTTCTTTTTTCACTTTTTTCAAAGCTTGGTTGCTATTTTTGAGCTTTATTTCTTTAATTCAACTGAAATGTGTTGTAGTTGGTATATCATTTTCTATCTGTTTACTGTTCGTTTGTTTTGCCCTTTTATTGTTGCACGCATAGTCTTGGCATTTCAAGTTTGTGTTGTCTCAAAGGCTTCAGGCATCAAGATATTTCACAACCGAACCGAAACTTGAATAAGTTGTTCAATTTCGATTTGATGAGTCGTTGTTTGTTTGATTTCATTCCTATTTTCAGTATGCCCCGAAAATCTTTCTTACTCTCTTCACCACCTCCCCCCTCCCTCTATGTCCCCCTTTATCTCTCTCTCTCTTCGACTTGGTTTCAATCGCAGAATCACCCACCATCGTCTCGTTTCGAAACGGTTTTGCCATTTTGCATTGAACAAACCATTACCGCGCTTCATTTGTATCGCATTGTGCAAATGTCTGAATCGATGATTCTGAGAGTTGTAAAGATACACTTGTATGTGATTGTGTGTGACTGTATGACTGTGACGGGGTGTTATGTTCGACATTCAAAGCTTTTTGTATTCGATTCTCTCTCTCTTTTCTCTCTCTCTCTCTCTCTCTCTCTCTCTCCATTTCTTATTCGAGATAGCTTATATTGGACCCGGTTCGGTTTTTGGTTACATGGTGAAAAATTTCATTTTATTTTATCAAAAAGCGCACTGGCAAATATGGATTTATTTTGTTCGTCCCCGAATCGCGCCTTATCAGCGACATCAGAATTAATATTTTTCATTTCACTCATTCGTTTCTTTTGGCTCGACATTTTTCGATACTTATGCATTGAGTTAGCGCGTTTTTTTTTCTTCTTCTTCTTCTTCTTCTTCTTCTTCTTGTTCTTCGTTTTCTTTTCTCGATATTGTTGTTATTCTTGTAGTTGTTGTTGTCTCCCAAATTTCAAGGCAAAGTGGCATAAAGAGAGAAAAAGAGAGAGGGAGCTCTCGAGATATGTTTATGCTTTTGACTTTATCGCATCTCATTTCGGATCATACGCAATATTTGTACGAATCATTTATTTTCGAAATTTTTGTACACGCTATCGCCATTCGCTATCATTCACCGTCTCTTCTCATTCTACTGGAATTTTTTTTTTTGTGTTCGGGCGTTTATTTTTCATATTAGCTGGGGGGATTCTTTTTTTTTTTTCTCTCTCTCTTTTCTCTTCTCTTTTGTTTCTGTCTTAGCAGCTATGGCCTTTTGTCTTCAATCGTTTTATTATCGATTTGGATTTCGAAAAGTGGAAAAAATGCCACTAATGCGTTTCGATCTCATTTGGCAAAAGACGACAACGATAACAACAACAACAACACAAGTAGAACAAAAGATGAGAAAATGAAACAAAACAAAACAACATCGACTGATGTTTGAAGTGGACTCGACTCATCTTCCATTGAATAATATTTCGATCCAGACACAGCAAATTATCATCATCTGTTCATCTTCTCTATTGAATTTATGTGTTCATCATATATAAAAATGTTCATTTCAATGAGTAATGTGCGAATGTCCATTTATTTTCTGTTGACTGGCTAAATAAATATCTACGAATTTATTTTTCATATACAATTGTACACAATTTTGTTTTGTTTTTTTTTTTTCGTACAATGTACACAATAAACAGTTCAATCACTTTTCTGCACTCATTATTATACTATAATTAAAATGCTATGAAAGCATCGACAGTTTTTGTTTGAATATGTGTGTATGTGTGTGTGTAACAAACATTAACTTCATTCAAACGATCGCTCGTATGATGCTAACAAAGTAGCAAAGTTGTCGAAGTTTTTAATTAACATTTCGTTTATTGAATTGCATTTATGTGTCGTGATGGTACGTGTCGTGGTATATATAAATGACATCATATGCCCGATGCCAATGATGCCATGCACCATGTAAAACTTTTAACCTTTTTAAATCGCAATATAATGAATGTGGTGGCGAGAGTTACATTGGAACAAATGTGCAATCTCTCGCTCTTTTCTTCTCACTCTTTTTCACTCTCACTCTCTCTCTCTCTCTCTCTCTCTCTCTCTCTCTCTCTCTCTTTCTCTTACTCTCTCTCTCTCATTCTCTTACTCTCTCTCTCTTTCTCTCTTTCTCTCTCTCTCTCTTTCTCTCTCTCTCTCTCTCTCGCTCTCTCGCCTCTCTCTCTCTCTCTCTCTCTCGCTCTCTCGCTCTCTCTCACTCTCAATCGCCCTCTCTCTCTCTCTCTCTCTCTCTCACACTTTCAACCCCATGCTAAATCTCCCCAAACTACGTCTGTTTTCCATTTTATTTTTGTTTTTACCATAATCGCGGTAAAGTCTGTTGCGTGCAAAACATTCAGACAGGACCGATGTTTTGTCTAAAATGTTTTCATAATTAGAAATTGATATCAACGACGCATTTAATTATAAATCTAAAGCGCTTTCTTTGATATTGTTGTGGTAACAAAAGCATATGTGCTCGCGTTAAGCAAAACCGCAACAAATAAATTATACCAAATAAGGCAAGTGTATTTCGCTATGGTGAATTTAATGTGGTAAAGTTCAAATAATCTGCATGTGTGACATTTTCACAGATTATGACAATGTATAATGGGCTAAATTGCATTATTATTATCATTTTTTTTTCTTCTTTTTTCTTTCACTTACATTTTTGACGCCCGTTAGTTTAGTATTTATGAAACGATTTAGTGGAAAAATCACATTTCAAACTGTGTAAATATTCAAATGGATAAAAAAAAAACCAATGAACCATGTTTACTACGAAAAATAAATATAAACAAGATAAATATTTGATATCACATCAATGATTTTGGTTTCTCTGAATTGTGTCATTACAACAAGATAACAGTTTTTGTTTTTTTTCAAATCAATTGACAATCATTATGTCTTCGAAAAAGAAAAATGGAGTTTCAATGAAAATCATATCTAAGTAATATTAGATAAGTATTCAGTTGGTCACGAATTCATCAGATTTGAATTGATTCCGTTGAATCTAATGATGATCGGTTGACTAAATTATTTTCTTTTATGCTATATTCAGTCTAACGTTCGTTCATTCAAAGTTAATTTATGTGATTATTTATTATTTGGCTTGCGGAAAACAATGAACACATCTTTGTTGATTTGGTAAAACGTGCTGAGCAAAATCGTTTGACATCACAACTGACAGGTGGCAATCTACAATTACTAAAATGAGTTCTATAAATTTTCTACTTGTGTTACATTGGCTAACAAAATGCGGTCATACAAAGCCCATTCATAGCAATGACATGCCGAGAATGTTACAATTTCTTTGTTTGTCCATGTGTGGTAAAGTTTGTGCAAACGACCGATGGTGCGCACGGTTGTTCTTAAAACTTGGACTATTCTTTGGGATTTACTTTAATTTTCTTTTTTTTCTTTTTTTGTTGCTGTTGTTGCCACTTCAAAATTGTATTCAATGGTTTTTCTAGCTCGTGTCAATATTGTTGTTGTTGTTGTTGTTAATGGTGGTGGTGATGGTGGTGCTGATGATGTGCTTTTTGGTTTTATGAACTTTATTTCAAAATGCAAATTTATTCTTGATGCTCAACATTGCATAACCATGAGCAATAGAATAATTCAAAAGTGAGAAGGAAAAGAAAAAGAAAAAACATACATTTTTTTTTTTTTTTAGCTTAAAATAACCGACAAGATTTTTACCCATGAAAACTCATTTCAAGTAGTTTGTCATTTCAAACCAGAATGTTTTCACAAACGCTGTGGCAATCATTTAAATTGAGCGAACAAGCAAGCAACCACTATCCGGTATACTTTTATCAAAAAGAGAAGAAAAAAAAAAATTGTTGTTGAACCAGTGGCCAAACGTTCAAATGTTTGTCAATTTAGTTAAAAATTGTTTTTACGCGATAATTTGAAATTTCAACGCAACAGGATAATATAAATTACATTTCCAAGCAGATTTTTCACGCTTGCAATGAATTATGATAAATGAGCGCCAAAAGCAAAAATGACCTGTGAGCTGTAAAGCATTATGAGAGCCGGAGAATGAGAGAGGAGGGGAGAGAGAGAGAGGAAGAGAGATGAAGAGAGAGAGGGAGAGAGAGAGAGAGAGGGAGAGATAGAGAGGGAGAGAGAGGGAGAGAGAGAGAGAGAGAAAGAGAGAGAAAGAGAGACAAAGAGAGAGAGAAGATGGAGAGATGGTTCATCAACGAGTTTTTAGATTACCAAAAGGGATAAAAGAATATGGTTGAATAAAGAAAACAACAGAAGATATAGTTGCCCCAAAAGTATGCAAACGAAGAAGACAAAACGAAAAAAAAAGAAGAACGCGTAGAAAGAGTATGTTGTATTTATGAAACATTCAAAGAGGTCAGCGCACGCGAATCAACCACATGACTCTAACGATAAATAAATAGAAACGACGATGTTGACGGTGATATAAAAATATCTACGCTGCTGATGCTGCCACATGACTGCTAAACAAATTGAAAACCAAATGCAAAATGAAAAAAAATGAGAGAGAGAGAGAGAGAGAGAGAGAGAAAAAAAAAGAAAACGGAAAAACAATGGGCAACACCAACCACTATGTTTTCACGGAGAAATGTAAATAAACGCGAAGGGATGATGTTGATGCCAAAAACGCGTGCTGAGTATGATAAATGTGACCATTTTCACTTTGCATATGGTTTGTAAATGTAACGAAATTTTTCTCATTCATTTATCTTTTTTCTTTTTTTTTCCATCGTGCGCGCAT
Organism: Resseliella maxima; assembly: GCA_029041755.1. Lineage (NCBI taxonomy): Eukaryota > Metazoa > Arthropoda > Insecta > Diptera > Cecidomyiidae > Resseliella > Resseliella maxima. The sequence continues at coordinate 3,307,991 of JAQOWM010000438.1, forward strand.
TTGAGCCGATTAAATTGTCACTATAAAGGAGCTTCATATTGTCTGCGCACAACGATGAAATTGGCGACGACAACGACGACGGTAACGGCCAAGGTTAAAATAGAAAGCACAACCAAATACGTTATGATGAGCAAAAACTGATGTAAATGATGTGGTGCTTAGCATTATACACCGAACACTTCTGTGTATGGTCAAGTGTAGTATGAAAATTCATTTAGAAAAATGAAGAAAAAGAAGTTAGAAAAAAAAGCACGCAAAGAAATAAACAAAATGTGAAATCCGAAGAAAAGAGGGAGAAAAAAAATGGAGGAAAATTTGATGCCACCATTTGTGTAGGTGGATAGACGAAGCATCGTTCTCACCTTTTTTTTTTTGTACTTTGAAGTATGTGACAGTGAAGGGCGAAGGACAAAGAAACAGAGATAGTGAAAAAAGATAGAGTGAAAGAGAGTCAGAACATGAGATAGAGGCAATGAGACACTGAAAACATCGAAGTAAAACTTCAATATTTAAATGTATGAATGCTGTGAACTAGCAACAAGTAGCGAATTGAAAAAGAAGTTAGAAAGAGAGAAAAAAAAACTAATTTGAAAGGAATCTGGCGAATGGACGTTTTTTTTTTCTATCGAAAATACTGTGTAAAATGGAATCATTGACGGTTTTTTTTTTTTCTTTTCTCTCTTGAGTTTTCAGTTTTCTACGCTTTCAATTTCATTCACACGTAAAGCATGAAACGAGAACGGTCAAGATGGTGAAACCTTTCAAAATGAAGAGAGAGAGAGAGAGAGAGAGAGAGAGAGAGAGAGAGAGAGAGAAATGCTTCTCTATAGCACATTCATTATGAGTCGAGTTTCGATACGGTCTCATATCAAACAAGCTCATATACTTATCCATAGATGATGACATAATGTTGTAGAAAATTCGATTTTTTTTTTGTTGTTGTTGTTTGAATTTGGTTAGATTTATTCATTCATATAAACATCTAAAAGCACCTTGACGTGCACTTTTGTGTATTTATCATGTATTATTTGGTTGAGTGAGAGAGAGAGAGAGAGAGAGAGAGAGAGAGAGAGAGAGAGAGAGAGAATCGGTATGTGTTTATGTGGATTCCTTTTGTCGATATTTTTCTCATCACATTCGAATCCTTCAACTAACAATAAAACAAACTTAAAGTCTATCTAATGTAATATAATATATAGAGTGGTGACTAATAAAAAGGTACCGTGAGCACCAAATCAATAATGAGCAAAATGAAAAGTTGGACGAAACCAACAGACAGTCGGCCAAAAAGTTAAATGAAAAATAGTTATGATGCTACATTGGGAGATCATGTTATCAGTTCTGAAGTTAACATGCATTGTAATAATAACATAATTTTGAATTTATGGTGCTAACATACAAAAAAAAAACGATGATTTCAACTCATTTTTCTCTCTTTTTGAAATAAACTTTTCCACCGAATCGCATTAAAATTAAATTAGCTACTTAGTTCAATGATAATTGATAACAACCACCACCAACAACAACAAATAATGAACGATGAGAGATTGAAAGCGTGTTAGATGGTGTGCAAATTGTGGGAAAATTCAATAACTTGCGGATGATGGCGCATGCAACGTGAAAATATCTTTTAACGCATTGTACAATGAGTTGTCTGTTTTTATTTTAATGTTGTGTCTTCATCGCATGGCAATTTTTTTCTTCTCTCTCTCTATAGAAACAGAATGAAAATCAAATGGAGCAAGAAATAAATTGGAGATAGTGCTTGGAAGGGAGGCAAAGCGAGTGGAAAATGGAGAAAGAGAGCGACAAAAGAGTGGGGGAAGAGTGAGAGAGAGAGAGAGAGAGAGAGAGAGAGTGAGAGAGAGAGAGAGAGTGAGAGAGAGAAAGAGAGTGGAAGAGAGAGTGAGAGAGAGAGAGAGAGAGAGTGAGAGAGAGAGAGAGTGAGAGAGAGAGAGGGAGTGAGAGTGGAAGAGAGAGAGTGAGTTAGATGTAGGCATAAAGAGAGAGAGAGAGAGAGAGAGAGAGATAAAGAAAGATTGGGTGAGGTGGTGGTTTGAGAGAGATGAAAACGAGAGAGTAAGGAGTGAGAGATAGAAATTGCCAAGTCATTGTGCGAATATCGAATGTATGAAAGACAAGAATAGGCAATATATAATTCCTGGTCACAAATGCTTAACAAGTTTATATCGTTGAGTAAGCTGGTGCTTAGGTCAGAATTCTTCCGGTATATTTAATTTATTGTTTCATGTACGTTTACAATGATTTTTCCCCTCGCGCACGTTCTTCTCATTCTTCCTGATTCAATTGCATGCCATTTTTCTCGCAGCCAACACAATAGCAACAACAACAACGGAAAATTCGCCTGTTTTTTTTTGTGTACTTCGTCCACATTCAGGTACCATATATATGTGCTTTGTATTTGTATTTGTATGTGTGTGCACATTGTATACATCTAAATTGACATAGAATCCCATTTTGTTTCGCTTCTTTTCCAATTTTACATCGCTTTTCATTGTGATATTGCGTTTTTTTTTTTTTTTTTTTTTTTTGCTTTCGTTACTTCTCTCTCATCTTCGTCTGTTCTTTCATTGGTTCATTTCATTTTATTTATTTAATTCGTTTCTTTTTGTCAGAGTGTTAGCATTTTAGTCACTTTTCTCTTTCGATGTTCCTTTGTATTTCAATTACGCACAGTGTTTGTGCGTTTCAATTCTTTTCTTTCACGTTTTACCTCTGTTTTTCTTCTATTCATTTCATATCTCTCTCTTTCTCTCTTTCTCTTTCTCTCTCTTTCTCTTTCTCTCTCTCTCTCTCTCTCTCTCTCTCTCTCTTTCGCTCTCTTTCTCTCTCTCTCTCTCTTTCTCTCTTTCTCTCTCTCTCTCTCTCTCTCTCTCTCTCTCTTTTTTGGGTTCTGTGTGAAAACCGAATGAAAACTCTCATTCTGAATTATTATGCGAAAGATGCGAAATATAATGCAAATTGAAAAAAGTAAAATCAACTAGACTCATAAATTATTTATATGAAATTACGCCCAGTTTTTTTTTTTTTTTTTTTTTTTTTTTTTGTTTTTTCATTCTTCTTTATCTGTCGTGTATATTCGGGGGTTTTGTTTTTCTTAGTCTATCGTTTTATTCATTTGACGGAATGTTTATGTTCACTCAGTTCCTTTTTGCCATCTCTCTTAGTTGGTAACGATACCGAAAAAGCTTTTGCTTTCGGAATGTATCATGTTTTATATAAAAGGTTTGTGCACACTGAACACGTATTAAAAACACCAACTTGCAAAACCATGCAATATACAATTTGTATAGATCAGAAACAATAAAATCTGTGAAAAAAGCACACGAACGAAAGCGAAAATAAAAATAAAAAAAATGGAGAGAAAACCCATTTGTGATGTTCCAATGGAATAAAAAAAAAAGTGGGATTTTTCAATCCAAAATGAAGAACGAATTTCTAAAAATACAAAGAAATTAATAAATGATTCCTGATGAAATGCGTTCGATAAAAAAAATATATAAGTGATAAGATATCAATACAAAGATAATAATAGATTCCAATTTTTATTCTCAATTTCATCATGATTACCAAGTTACAGTTCGAATGCAAATGATGAATACAAAAGCAAAGTAAAGTTTGGGCATTTCTTTTTCTGACTCAGAGACAATTATTCATTCAACAAAAAAAAAAAAAAAAAAATAAAAGAGAAAAATTAGCCAAATATTTACGAGGCTTGAACGCTCAGGTTTCAACAGTAAGGCAAATAAAAATAAAATGAATAAAAACACCCCAAAAAGTCTGAAACTTATTAGAGCTTATTTCATCATTATAGAAATGCCATTGTTATCATGTTGTTTTGTCTTTTGTCGCCCATTTCTGTTGCATTCAATTTAAATGCTTTTTACATTTCACAATTTTGGCTGTATTTAAAATTATTTATGTTTTGTTGTGTGTTCGAGATACTTGGTTTTTTTTTGTCAAACAATACCGAAAAGTAATTTAAAACGCGTAGGTTTTGCGAGAAAAAAAAAACATTGTCAAAAACAACGCGACGTATGCACCGTTTTGAAATCTTATTTATTTTCTCATTCGAAATTCAAACGTCCAATAATAGCAGTTCGAAAATGTTTTGCGGAACATTTTTTTTTTTATTTTTTTTTTTTTTATTTTCATTCGGCTTTTTTGTTCCATGTAGCCACTCATGTGAACCAAATCAAAGTAAAACATAAGGGAAATGGAACATTTAGAGATAGAGATAGATATAGATAAAGAATGAGAGGCCGCAATGAGTGACATTCCAGTTGACAACAACAATTACAGACAACAACAACCGAAAAAAACACCATCGACAACAACAATAACGACGAGAGAAAAAAAAGAAAAAAATATAATCTAATAAATAACGAGCAAACAAGCAAAAAATAAATAAATAGCAAAGACTTAGGTGGAAAACGTATTTTTGGTAAGAAATAATCTAACGTTACGAATCTTTTTGGCAACAAGATGCTTTTTGTTTTCTCTATACAATTGTGTACGTGTGTGCGTGTGTGTGTGTGTGTTTATGCGTGTCTTCATCATTTCAACGCATATTAAAATGGATTGTTGCTTGAAAATTTCCTTTTTCCTCAGCAACACACTCCACAACGAATTTTCGTTGCGATAACCAAACAAATGAGATTGAAATAAACAGAACGAGTCAAGCATTTTCCGTGTGCGACAAACAATGAAAAAAGGAAGCTGCGCACCGGTTTTAACTAGCACACAAAGAACGTTATTATTTGATCACAATGGTAATGGAACAAACGTAATCTCGATTTGAACTCTGTCCTTTTCTTCTTTTTCATTTTCCTCTCTCTCTCTCTCAATCTCTTTCACTCACTCACTCACTCACTCACACTCTTTCTCTCACTCACTCACTCACTCTCTTTCTCTCACTCACTCACTCACTCACTCACTCTCTTTCTTTCCTCACTCACTCACTCACTCACTCACTCACTCACTCACTCACTCACTCACTCTCTTTCTCTCACTCACTCACTCACTCACTCACTCTCTCTCTTTCTCTCACTCACTCACTCACTCACTCACTCACTCACTCTCTTTCCTTCTTTCTCTCTCTCTCTCTCTCTCTCTCGCTCTATCTCTTGCTCTCGCTCTCTATCACTGACTCCCATTCTCTATTTCACAAAAAGACCTTAACAAACCAAGTTTTCAGCATGGCATTACGTACAATAAATTCCTCAATAGCAAATACAAAACAAATTGAAACAGCCCAACCGTATACATTTTCTGTGCTACTGATGTTGAATTTCCTTTCCACAACTTAATACCTTAGAGCAGCAGCAGCAGCAGCAGCAACAACAGAAGCAGTGACAACAAAGAAAGAAAAAAAAAAATAGTATAATGATGTTGGCCGACTGAGTAGGTCGCTTACGAATGAGATTCATAGTAAATCCGATAGGCTAATGATCTACCGTGTCTTTTAATTTATTACAAAGCAAGGAAATGGTGTTGGGATAGGGAAAAAGCATCTCCTCCGGCAACATATCATCATAGTTGCATAAAATACATAATGATAAAATATAAAGATGAGAATAAGTCTCTCGCCCTCTATCTCTCTTTGAATTGCATTTATCAAAAGAAGAAGAACCTCTAAAGGTTAAGCAGCACGAAAAATTCAAACACACACACACACACACACACACACACACAATTTCGAAAAACGGAACGATGTTCAATTTTATGCCAAGTGAATTCGGCATTCAGAATGAGAGCATCAAAGCTTTACTATGCAAACGTCAAACCCCATCCACTTGTCGACTTTTATGAAGAATGAAATTTTACAACAACAACAACAACAACAAAAACTCTGAAAACAATCACCAGTGAAATATGAATGTCACGATCCCTCTTTTGCAAAATATTCAATAACATAATAATAATTTGTTCACAGCGATGACATAAGCTTTCACTCGGGCTTTTTTCTCTTTCTATTCTTTTCTTTTCTCTCTCTCTTTCTCTCTTTCTCTCTCTCTTTCTCCTTTTTTTTGTTATTTTTTTTTCAAATTTCATGTCCGTTTTGTTGATTTTACAACGGTAAAATTAGATAGTGAACGACAAATTTCTGTGTTCATTTCTCGTAAACATATTTTATTTGTTAAAAACTGAATAGATTTCATGCTATGCAGGGCATATAGCACTAACAATTTAAATATGAGCACAAACTCTCGGTTTGTTATCGAGATAAAGGGAAAATGACAAGAATGTGTTTAGCGTGTAGTGTTTTTTATGAAAAAGATGAAGCATACCGCCTTGAAAATGAATTTTGATCTTTAGTTTTGATAAAATGTTGAACGTTTTTTTAAACTATTTAAAACTGTTTAATGTTGCCCTTTGTTTTTTGTTTAGTTCAATTTTTCAACTGTATTTGTTTCACATTCAAAACTTGACTAGATCAATATAAATGTAACCGCAAATGCAACATCATCAAGTGATGGAAACAAAAATCTGATGATATAAATGATGAAAAAGAAATACAGCAAATTGATCTTATGCTTAGTGTGTTGCAACGAAATAATGAACTAGTGATATTTCAACTCTCTGTAAGAATACAAAAAAAAGCGAATAAACGGCAAGATACTTGTATTGGTTAAATTGAAAAACAACAAGAGCCACTAGCGACGACGAGAAACATTTTCAACAGGAAAAAAAATAGTGACAGAGAAAAAAAAAAGAGCTGCTTCAATTTGAGACAAAAACAACATTAATGTGAATAGCAAGCTCACTCTTTCTCCTTGTTTTGCTTCTTTTTCACTTGTTTTTTTTTTCTCTTATTTCACTATTTTTTTCATCTTTTGAACTCCTTTTCGGTTTTGCTATGCCTGTGTTGCTCTTCATTCACCCTTAAATGTGATAAAATCATTTTAAATATGAAACTGAGTATATTTTTCCTCTGCGTCTCTCTCTCTCTCTCTGTTTCTCTCTCTTTCGCTCTCTCTCTCTCTCTCTCTCTCTCTCTATCTCTCTAATTCTCTCTAGTTCTCTACCCTTTTCTCATCTTTTTTCTCTTTAGCTCGCCCACTTTTCCTCTCTTCAACTCTACCTTCCTACCCCTCCCCCCTCATGTTCTCTATTCGTTTTTTTTTTATCAAGTCGCCTCTTGTGACGTTGTTTCCCTTCATTTTTTGCTATTTAAACCAAAAACTTTAATTTATAAATATGTGATGAACTCAGTGCTTTTTTTCTTATCCTTTTTTGCGGATGAAGCGAATACCTCAACAAAGTAAAGGCCTTGAAATAAAGGATAAATGAAAAGAAACGAAAAAGAGAGCGAGAGAGTGAGTGAGTGAGAGAAAGAGAGCGAGAGAGTGAGTGAGTGAGAGAAAGAGAGCGAGAGAGTGAGTGAGAGAGAGAAAGAGAGCGAGAGAGTGAGTGAGTGAGAGAAAGAGAGAAGAGAGAAAAAGAGAAAACGAAGCAAATCCATCATGAGATAAGAAAAAGAAGGGTGTACGCATGTTTTTTTCATGATGTAAACGTATTTCTTGCTTTTTTTAATAATTCTCTTCGCTCTCCCGCTCTCCCTCTCTCTCTCTCTCACTCTCTCTTTCTCTCTCTCTCTCTCTCTCTCACTCACTCTCTCTCTTACTCTTTCTCATTCGCTTTGATGATATTCGTGGATTTGCCTGTTGGCGAATTTTTCATTGCATTGTAAAATGTTCAAGATATCCTATCTTTATTTCATTATTAGCATTGTGTGGACATATGGCCGAATCAATTATTATTTCAACTTGAGACTAACTTGAAGAAGAAGTAGCCGGGAAAACACACACACACACACACACACACACACACACATACAAAATGGTCGCAATGGAATTGTTAAATTTATTTGCAAAGGCTTTGTTAAGCTCGCATAATGAAATGTATTGTATTGTAACAAACTAATAAATTTTTGTCAAATGGTACATGCTATTAGAGAGAACTGGCCGGCTATCGAAAAGATACCGGAGAATGAGTGAGATAGAAAATCGAAGATGTAAAAAAAAAGAGCTGTGGAAGCAATATTAGAAACGAGCTATTATTCCATTAAATAGAATCCATGCCTTGAAAAATTCAGTAATGATGACTTACTTTCCTTTCATTTTTATGCTTTTTTGAGTGTGTGTGTGTGTGTGTGTGTGTGTGTGTGTGTGTGTGCGAGCAGGCACGGAGGCATCAATTCCATGGTCGCTTTTGTACGATTGCCTTACTCCGTTTGTCACTGTCTATGTGTGTGTGTATGTGTGTGTGTGTTTTCTTTTACTTTGGTGGTTGTACCAAACAACTTGTACGTGTTTAGGGCTCTTTTCATGCGAATTGGTCTAGCGTATTCTCAATTTTTTTTTTTCGCTTTCTTTTCTCTTGTTCTTTTCTTTATTCTTCGAATTTTTGCGTATGTCAATAAATGCACTAAGTGAATGAGGTTGCTGTTTAAGCAGTCGATGACAAGGCATTAAATTTAATATTTGCTTCTCTATCCCTTTCATTTTACGCATCAATTTATCATTCGCCGTGCTTTGTACAAGTTTTTTTTTTTCTTGCCTTCTTTCTATTCCTCTTACTCTTCTTATTCTTTTCTTCTTCTTCTTCTTGTTTCGCGTATTTTCTTTGGAAAATGTTTTACAATGAATATTCTTGTCTGTTCGCAATCTTTTCTTTTAGTTTACTTTTTCTCGGTTTGGTGAATAAGTTGTGATTAAATCTGTGTGTGTGATTCAAGACTTTTTTCTCTCTCTCTCTTTCTACCTCTCTTTTCCTCTCTCTCCCTCTCTTCCTCTCTCTCTCCCTCTCTCTTTCTTCCTCTTTCCAGTTTTTCTATCTATTTGTTGTCTCTCACTCCAATCGGCAACTGTGTATGACACACGAAATTATATATAATTACATTGCGGTTAATAAAACGCACGTATAACTCAAATATTCGCATCAAGATAGTTGCGTAGTTACAAAAATCGACTGGGTAGCTTATATCCGTTATTCCACATCTTGTGTTCAACACTTGAATTGTGTGTGTGTGTGTATATATTCGATTGAAGGCGCGTTCGGAATTCAAAGCTCTTGTGATTGAAAATGCAATGCACGTGTGTGATATAAAATGATTTTATTCGTTACATATCGCAATGAATCGATTCCGAGCATCATTATGAATCGGTATCAAGCCGAATCGGTATTGAACATTTAATATCTGCTCTTTTGGTTTTTATTTTTTCTTTTTTTTTTGTCATTTTGCATTAAACCATACGATGAAAACCAATTCGATTGATCTTTAAATTAAAGCCGAATAACCATTTTATTGGATCGTCCCCAGTCTCCAGTTTCAATTCAATATGCTTTTACATGTGTGTATGTTTGCTATCTATGGATTTTACTATCATTATTATCATTCATAATCATAGCTAATATTTTGATAAGTCATCGAACAGTATCCAATTTAATTATACTTAACGCACGAACATCCATAATAAATAGATTAATTGATAAATATGTATGTGTAATTGACTCTATTCATAAGTGATCGACCCGAAAATAAAGTTTTTTTTTTTTCTTTCGACTTGTTTTTATTGCTGCTTGCAGGCTTTGATGTGTTTTGTCCAACATCGTTTTCACACACACACACACACACACACATATATATATATATGATGTAAAGCAGAATCATTGCCTGACTTGAGTTAAAAGAGAAAAAAAAAATCACATTGTCGCTGTGTGACATTCGCTCGTTTTTACCAATACAAAAGCATACGCAATTTCGTATATCTGTACGGGATAAATATGTCTTGTACGTGATTTTTTTACATAAACAGTTTCTGTTACAGAGGCTAACGTTATACGAAAAACGACCTGAAATGACAAAACACACCCACACATTACTAACTAAACCATATAAAACGGAATTTCCGTCCCAAGTTATTCTTTCTCATGCCCGTCGACAAGCGATTTCAAAAGTTTTACTACAATATCATCGCAAAATGCGAAATAAATAGCTAAACCAACCAAACGGTTTTATTTTCTTTCTCTTGCTCTATCATTCTATCAAACATACACTTGCTTTCTCTCTCGTTCTCTCTCACTCTCTCTCTTTTCCTTTTTCTCTCTTGACTTTTGTCGGCTTTTCTATGAATAATTCTTTTACTTTTCCTCAAAATATTCGTTTGATTCTATTTCATTTCGGTTGATATTGTGTTCGTGTTTTGATGGACCAGCCGCTTGGGCAAATGGCACGCAAATTATGAGAATATTTTTAATCGTAATATTGTACAACAAGGGAATAGTTACAATAATGACCGAATAAAAGGAAAAAAAAAGACCTCGAAAAAACATATTTTTCTCAATTAAAGTGTGGAAAATCGGTCAAAACCTCAGAATTATTTTTCACTTTTTTTTATTTTTGCTTTTTTTTTTTTTGGAATAGTTTCGATGAAGGCGACAACAGCAAAAGAAATACCAATTTTTCGTTGTTTTGTTGAAAATAACATTTCGCCCCGATAGCATAAACGTATCCATATGTATATTTTACATGTTTAGAAGTTGCAAAAGCGCTCGTTAGCACGTTGGTGATTTTTCACTGTAATATTCGGTGAATAGTGTTCATCAGCGCTCATAATGAACGAATGACCAAATGGTAATGCTATTCGACGTGCGGAGGAACATGCAATGAAAAGTGAAAGTTGAGTATGGAGAGCGAGAGAGGGTGAAAGCGGGAGAGGGAGACAGAGGGAGGAGAGAGAGAGAGAGAGAGAGAGAGAAAGCGAGAGAGAGAGAAAGCGAGAGAGAGATCGAGATAGAGCGAGAGATCGAGAGAGAGCGAGAGAGAATGAGAAAGAAAGAAATGAGATAGATAGGAGGAAAAAAGCCTCCGATAATTGTACAGAGGAATACCAAAACACGTACCACCAAAAATACTAAAGCAGGTAGGAAAATATTTTTGAAGGATTAGTTCATTTTGCGTATTTTGAGAGAACACACATTTGCATCATTTATGTAGGTTTCACATTTTTCTTTTTCTACAATTTTTGTTGCTGATGCTGCTGTTGTTGATGGACATTATTTGGTGAATGTTATATGTTATTTGCCATGTACATTTTATTTTCTGTATGTCTTTTGTACATTTGATTGAACGTCCCTTCAACTGAAATGTTTTCGGCTCAACCAAATCGATTTAATTTTTATTTATATAAATGAGAACACATTATATCATAAACAATTGTATATGAAGCGGCTGATGACCGCTTTTTTTTCCCCTTTATTAAAAGCATTTTCAGTTGAAAATGGAGAATACTGTTTCGATGTATTACCGAGATCCAGTTAAAATGCTCAAATGAATGTCTCTTGCAATTTGATCTTTTTCTAGATCTATATTGGTCACTTTTGTTGGCTTTCTTTCTCTTTTTGTTTCTTTTTCTTTCGTTCTTTCTCTCTCTTTCTCTCCTTCTCTCTATCTCTCTTTCTCTCTCTCCCTCTCTCTCTCTTCCTCTCTCTCTTCCTCTGTCTTTCTCTCTCTTTCTCTCTATCTCTTTCTCTCTTTCTCTTTCTATCCTTATCTCTCTCGTTCATTCGCTCTTCTTTTCTTTCTCTTGCTTTTTCGCTCTTTTATTCTATCTCTCTCCCTCTCTCCTTTCCACTCATGTACACACTTCTAACGAAGTTTTCTCTTGATAGTTTGTAATATTTCATCATCTAAACTGAGAACGAAGTGTAGACACATTCTGTCAAAATCAAATGGAATCGATTTAACTTATACGAAATTATATCGAAATAGGACAAATACATTCGAAACCATGTGGAGAGACTGATGCAAAGCAATGAAAGAGAAACAAAAAATATTCAAAATGAAGCAAATTGTGTCTGTATTAATTGAGATAAAAGTGGAAAAAGAGAAGAATGTATGTTACACATTTGGTTGTTTTTTTTTTGTCGTTGGACAACACAAGCATATATTATTTTTGGTATATTTATATAAATATATACAAATACGATGTATTTAATCATAAATAAAATAATAAATTATTACACATTTGGTTTGTACAGTTTGTTTTATGGTTTATTTTCGCATACATTGCGAATGGTGGTTGAAGTTGATGGTTACCAACTTCACTCTCATTTGGTTGTTTGTGTGAATGTGAAATTTTCGAGCGGTTCAGCTTACAATTTTTGCACCACACAAAATGTTGTTGTGTGTTTTTGCATTTTTTGTTTTTTTTTTGTTTTTTGTTTTTTATTTTGTTTTTTCTCTCGTTTGTTTGTTTCTCTTTAGGTCTGTGTATGCCATGCATCGGTACGAAAAATTTTCTCACATTTTACACATTTCCGTTTGGTCATTTGTTGTCATTTAGGCACATGTACATACAACATACATTCAACTGTGATTTCGATTTCCTATGCTTTGGCTATCTTTAAAAGACCACTGAATCACTGTAAGTGAACGCAACAAGAAAACCAACACAATGGAGAACAAACCAGAAAAAACGAGATTGGGAGAGAGAGAGAGAGAGAGAGAGAGAGAGAGAGTGAGAGAGAAGAAAAAAAAAAACAGCAAAAAATAAACGAAACTGAAAAACATTGGCTACATCCAGAGGCTAGCGACAATTCATGTTTGCGAAAAAGTGAAATTAAGGACCATGCACGAAAAAGCACTAAACAATGAACTTTTTTGGGCACTACCAACAATACACATGAGTATAAACAACATGAACGGGGCTCTTGGGCTCGAATCATCCATGTGTGCCTGCGTGTAGGCATGTGTGTGTGTGTGTGTGTGAGAGAGAGAGAGAGAGAGAAAGAAACAAACGCCAATTCGCATAGATAGCGGAAAATGTAAATGAAGCGTCTAGCACATGACAAACGGTCATCGAAATATGTATGTTATTTATTTCACCATTTAATAATATCCATAACTGTGGATTCAAAGCACAATTAGGCTGACAACTGTCGACACTGACCGTTGCACCACGAAAAAAATAAAATAAAATATTTATTTTTTTTCTCGTTTGTTTTTTCGTTCGTATACACACAAATACAAATAACACAACCACTAAAGATTCGGTTGCTCACATTTGATGAATCTCTTGCAAAGCGATGAAATAAATTGTGAATAATTCCACACTAAAAATGTTTCGATTTTGAAGCGCCGCGGCTTAATGCTCGGCTTAAATGGTGGTACATAGAAATAAATTAAATTAAAATGTGCACTCGGTGGACACATTTGCAAAGCAAAAAAAAAAAAAAAAAAAAGAATAAACGACAGCAGCAAAAAAAAAAAAAAACAAAAAACAAATGAGAGAAATGAATGACTGAAACACACGACGAAATGAATGGACGAGCGAGTTATGTTATAGAGAGAGCGTATGTTATAGAGAGAGAAAGAGAGAGAGAGAGAGAAATTGAGAGAGAGCGAAAGAGACCGAGAGAGAAAGAGAGAGAGAGTGAGAAAGAAAGAGAGAGAGAGAGAGCGAAAGAGACCGAGAGAGAGAGCGAAAGAGACCGAGAGAGAGAGCGAAAGAGACCGAGAGAGAGAGCGAAAGAGACCGGAGAGAGAGAGAGAGAGAGAGTGCACACAAAACCAAAAATAGCGATTTAACAAAATTTGTTGATACCAATTTGGAACATTATCCAACCAATGCATCATCAGAAGTACATCGTAAAAATAATGCCAAACATTGTGTCATGCGGCGCGTCGATATTGTGTTTACAAACTGGAGGTGAACGATAAACAATCACGAATTGTAATCATTATCCCATTTAGAGAATACAGTACACAAACAATTATTTAATGCTTTTAATTCATTCAAGTGTTTTGTAGTTTTCATTTCATTAGGCTTAGTTTTAAAATGAAAACAAAATTGCAAATAAAAAGTACAATTTTTTGTTGTTGTTGTTGTTGTTGGTGGAAATGATTTTTGCTATTTAAAAAGAGAGTAGTACAAACGGCACCAGGGAAAAGTTGATAATGATTATGGTAATGGTGAGGGTGCCACCGAGTGATGTAGTTTTGCATACCGTGTGTGTGTGTTGTGAGTGTTTGAAGAATGAGTGAGTTGGGGATGAGAAAGAAGAGCGAAGAAAGAGAGAAGAGATAGAGAAGAGAGAGAGAGAAAGAGAGAGAGAGAAAGAGAGAGAGAGAGAAAAAGAGAATAAAGAGAAGAGATAGAGAAGAGAGAGAAGATTGAGTTTGGTGAATTGGTTTTCGCCAAAGCGACAAAAATCCATTTAATTTATTTGCTTGCCATCGAGTTTATTCATTTTAACGATTATATTTATCATTATGTGAATTCATAGCCATTTGAAGCGGCACAAACACGTTGCGATGCAAATAAATTTTCACATTTATACAAATAATTTTATAAACTTGAATATACACGCAAAAACATTCTCATATCAAATGATAAAGGTGCACAAGCAGGCAGGCAGGCAGGCATACAACAAACAAACAAATAAACAAACATACGAAAACGAGAACATTTTGTATAATGATTCCGGTTGATGTTTGGTTGAAAATTTTTCTCTTTCAATTCCACTCTCTCTCTCACTCTCACTTTCTCTCTCACATTCTCTCTCTTTCTTCATCTCTCTTCTTGCTCTCTCGTTGCTATTACGCTTTTTGTCATTTTTCCGCTTTGCCATGATACAAATATACCGTGTATGATACTAATTCAGGCAAAAGATTTCAAGAGATTCTCCGGAGATATTCCTTGGTTGAAAATAATGCAATGTTAGTGAAAATATCGTGTGTTTTCTTTGCGTGTTTCGCATTAGTTAAAACATCTCATACATTAATATTGAGCAACAGCATGATGAAAATACTCATGGTTGAAACCCCAAAGAGTTTAATGGCCCAGTAGCTCAAATGAATGAAATACACATGAACCATTAACGCTTATTTATAACATTAAAAATTATATTTGTACTTTAGTCTCTGTAGCCTCTTCTTCTTCTACTTCTTCTGCTTGTGCTTCTGCTTCTTCTTCTTCTTTTTCTTTTTTTTTTTTTTTAAGCCGATAATATGGGTTTCATGCAAAAGTATTTGTTTTGGTTGACGTTACCAGTTTTGAAAACAACCACTGATGCCGCCGCTGCGTATCATGTACACAATAGCTTTTGTTCTCGAAAGCCAGTTTTATGCACGCTTTGTGTTTTACATCTAATAATATCAGTGTATCGCATAATGTACAAAATACATGCAGTGTGTGTGTGTGTGTGTGTTTATTTTGTTTTGTCATTGGCGCTTGCCTCCTGCTTGCTTTTTCGATTGCACAGACAAAGCACAAATCTTCCGTCTTGATTCAGCATTTTAACTCTCTCGCTCTCTTTCTTTCTTTCTTTTTCTTTTTTTGTCCTCAAACTCTCAGTCTCTGTCTCACTTTAAATCTTTCTCTCAATCACTCACACTCTCTTTTTTAGTCATACTATAGTTCTCTGTCTCATTTTGTAAATTCCTCACACACACACACATTTTTTTTTTCACTTACTTGTGACTCTTGTTTCAAATATTACAGTTATTATTTTCATTGTTTTATATGTGGTTTTAAATTAAAATTCATAATAATAACTGTAAATTTACTCAACAATTTATGTTACACATGAAAATTGTACGGCAAATGAGCATTTATTTGTAGAAATTGTATATGGAAAAATGTAAATTCATTTCATTTATTATTAACACATTTGGTAAAATGGGTGTAAAGTAATGCCAAAGGCACACGTAAAAAATTAACATTACATACACGCACACACACGCACACACACGCACCCACATACAGAGTATGAAGATTTGAGGATGGAGAGAAATAAGTGGAAGAAAAATAAGTTTTATCATGGGGAAAATTGTCACATGTGCGAATAAAGAACATTTGAAATGACAAATATTCGGTATTGTATATTACGTTTGTATTTTACTATTGGGACAAAAAGACCACCAACCAATCGAATATATAAACAATCATGAATTTTACGTTTGATTCAATGCAAAATAACAAAAAAAAAAAAAAAAAAAAAAACAACAAGAATCCCTCTATCAACATTAAATATTGATATAAGAAACAAACGCAATATAAATTGAAGTTTTTCGCTTCTGAAATTTCAATCCAAACAAGCAATGACACGTGGTTTCTATCTATGCTTTTTTGCTTCTACTCTTTTTTTCTTCGTTTTTTCGTCCATCAGTTTTGTTTTACTTTAGCCTAAAACGTGGGTTGAAAACCATGAATATACAATGGATCGAAGAAATCCTTTTTTTTTCTTCTTCTTTTCGTCCTCCTTCTTCTTCTTCTTCTCCTTCTTCTTCTTCTATAAATTTTGCCTCCATAATTTGTTGAATGGTTTTCGCTTTACAGCGATGAAAGCCTTTTCAAGCCCAAAGACTCAAACTTAAAAATGAAAAAAAAACAAATGTGTTTACAGAACCTTTGGTCGAGAATCAAATAAAATTCCATGCACATTTACTCTCTCTCTCTCAACGAATATATCTATAATGGAACATTGTCGTTCACGGTAATGTATGCAATCTCAAAAATCCTTACCTATTTTGAATCCATTTTGGCGCTTGATGCGCGCATGCAGACATTAACCCTAAAAAAACATTCTTTGCATTTATTGCCGTCATGTCTTTGCTCGTCTCTCTCTATCTTTCTCTCTTTCTCTTTGTCCTTCTCTTTCTCTTTCTCTCTCTCTTCTCTCTCTCTCTCTCTCTCTCTCTCTCTCTCACTTTCTTTCTGTTTCTGTTTCACTTTCTCTCTTCTCTCTTCGCCCTTCTCTCTTCTCTTTTCTCTTTTCTCTTTTCTCTCTTCTCTCTTCTCTCTTCTCTCTTCTCTCTTCTCCTTTCTCTCTTCTCTCTCTTCTCTCTCTTCTCTCTCCCTCTTTTATTCCTTCGCAAACATGTTGTTCATCTTTAACTTTTATCATTGATTTGGTACGACGTGCGTCAATAAGAATTTTGCATTACATCCAAAGTGGATGGCAAATGCAAAGATGGATTAAAACAAGAAGCATGTAGTCATGATTTACAATTGAGCTTTTGCGAATTGAGCCATTTAATTTTTTTTTTTATTTTTGTTCTTCTGTTTTTTGTTTTTCCTTTTGTCTGTCTGTGATTTTGTGCTCGGATTTTTTTTTTTTTTTGCTATTGCAACCAAATCGAAATTTGTTTTTGCAATTTTAACATTGAACAAGGGTGAGATATTTTCACGTTTGATAATAACATAATATATCTTTGTCAACGATATTGCGCCGCAATGTGAAATAATCTAATATCTCAGTCGTTTTGTTACTGTTTTTTATGCATATTTGTCCCGGTTCCTTTTTTTTTTATCGATCACACTATAACATTTCTAATGATGCAGTGGCTGCTCTTTACCATACCATTAGATAATATTTTTGTTTTTCTTTTCTGTTCAATTCTTTTACTTTTTGAACTATTTCATACATTGTTGGTTACGTGTACAGATTTGTGTATAAAAGTGTGACTATAATGCTCAAATTCAAACATGTTTTTGGCATGTTTTAGAAGAAACAATTGCATTTAACACCATGAATTTTAACCACAGAAAGAACCATATAAAACTATGCAAACGAACGTTGAGTCGAATTGAAAGCACTAGAAAAAAAACGTTATTTTCATCATCAACATCAAAATCAGAATCAACACCAGAGTATGCTATAGTAATGGCAATATTCTTAGAAAAAAAACTTCTTTTTTTTTTGAAATGATAAATAAACGAGGAGTGTTTGAAAAAAACACATGAAAGATTCATCAGCAACAGAATCACCCACATCAAGCTCATATCCTCGTTTAGTACACACTAACCGCACTTTTTTCTCTTTCTCTCTCTCTCTCTCTCTCTCTCTCTCTCTCTCTATCTCGCTCGCTCGCTCTCTCTTGCTTTCTCTTTCTCTCGCTTTTGCATGGAAAAAAACCTCAACTAAATGCGAATGAGGACAAACACGGCAAGTGAAACGGCAATCCCTGACAAAAACCAACACAATCGTTCTTTTTCATTTCGTTCGTGTTTACAAAAAAACCGAACGAAATGGAATATACACTATATACATATATTTTATTTGCATGAATTCTTACACGATTTGTGAGTAGAATATTAACGATGTCAAATTCTTTGGAATCGACGCCTTAATCCATTATAATTCTTTTGACATGAAAATCGGTTGGTCCTTGGTCGGTTGGTTGGTTGGTCGGTTTGTTGGTTTAGCGGTTTTGTATAATATATGTGTGTGTGCGTTTGGATTGTGTAGCTTTCATTTGGAGAATGTGCGGAGATGTTGTTGCTGATGTTACCATTCGACGTAGTTTCCAATGGTTAATCTCTATCAAAGTAAACTGAGAGAATCGAATGAGAGAAATGACTCTTTCCTTCCAACTTTTCGCTCGCTTTTTCTCTCTCGCTCTCTCTCTCTCTCTCTCACATACAGATTCTCTTTCGCTTTGGCCTAGTTTAACTGTTTTTGTTTTCAAAGCATCTCGCGCCATTATTGTTACCATCGTGTCAAACTAAATTTTTCCCAAGCTTTTGTTGTCACTACAGCTCTTGCTTCTCATTAATTTCTATATACACCATTGGCTTTGTGTCAAGTGAGTTGTTTGCTTCAACCAGACAACAAGTCTTGAGTTTTACCCCGAAAATATATCTACCAACAAATATATCAAATTGGATATCTGTTTTTGCGTGCGTTATAGCTCGGGAGTAAAACCAATGAAATTTATTTAAAATGAAACTAGTTTGGATGGATGATGTTAGTGCGTGTGATATGTACACACACACACGCGCGCACACACACGCACACGCACACGCAACCAAAGAAATAGAAAATAATTGTTGAAATCATACAAAGGAATGTCTACATCATCGTTCATTTGCGCTCATGTAAATCCCACATTTTATTATGAATATAAGCAATTATCATCACTTTGACGCGCGATCCTAATGAAGCAATTACAATTGGTTGCTTCACTGAAAATGTATATATTATTTTGATGAATTTTTGACCTTTTGGCGCGTCAGCGAGAAGAGAAATTCATTCATTAAGAATGAAAGAACCAAATGAAAGAAATTAAGTCGAATTGGTGTAATGTTGGATTAAAAACCGCGTTTATATCTTATTAAATGTTAATTAAAATGCTGATTGAATGGACGGGCGCACGCGTCGTTAGACTCATTGACTTGATTATGGCATTGAATAGTATCATCCCAATGATGCTGAAAGACAAAGTGAGACCGAGAGAGTAATGGAAAAGATGAGCGAGAGGGAGAGAGAGAGAGAGAGAGACTCCGAGAGAATGTGAAACAGCGAGAGGGATAGGGAGAGAGGGATAGGGAGAGAGGGATAGGGAGAGAGAGAGAGATCAAGAGAAAGAACAAGAGCAAGAGCAAGAGAAAGAGAGCAAAAGTTACAAAAAGGCTGAAAATGAGGGAGCGATGGCATCATCGCAACAATGCATGAAAAAACATCGTGCATCAAATAAAAG
>JAQOWM010000438.1:3332500-3365000 GCA_029041755.1 Resseliella maxima
CTCTCTCTCTCTCTCTTTCTCTTTGTCTCTCTCTCTTTGTCTCTCCTTCTCTCTTTCTCTCTCTCTCTCTCTCTCTCTCTCTCTCTCTCTCTCTCTCTCTAACTCTCTCACTCTCTCTTCTCTTTGTTTCTCTTTCTCTCTCCTTCTCTTTCTCTCTCCTTCTCTCTCTCTCTCCGTCTCTTCTCATTTCATCTCTTTTTTCTTTTTATCTTATCTTGTCTTTTCATTTCATTTCATTTCTTCTCGTTGAATCATTGTCGTTTTTATCGTTTATGTCGTGTTATTTTTTTTTTTTTCTGTCGTCTTCACATTCTTGATCCGTCTGAGTATTATGGATCGTTTAATGGATTCGAATTAGTCAGATTATCTCGTTTTCAAAGTCTCTTTCATCTTAGCAGCATATTTTGTGTCTCGAACAACAAATTGCATTGAAATTATAAATTTGCCCTCATTCTTCAAGAAAATGCGCTAAAAGCACAAATACAAATACAAATACAAACATACACATACACCATGCACTAACTAAGATTATTATAGCAAAACAATATCATTCACTTGATGCTTTTCATGGTCTATATTGTGTGCACAAGCATTGTGCATGTAATAATCATATCGTGTCATTTTAATTATGCATTCATTGTATTTTCCACAATATTTGTTGGTTTGGTTTTCTTATAACACAAGAAAAACGATAAACAAAAAAGAGCAACGAAATCAGATCTTTTGAATGCCAGTTCATTTATTGTTTTTTTGAATGTACAACTTTGATACTGTTGTTTGCATTTGTTATTTCTCTTTCTTTCTCTCTGTTTCGGTTTCTCTGTCTGTCTCTCCCATTTTGTGCATGACTGTTTGTATTTTTAGTATTTTCTTTATTTGGAACACGTGAAAAAGAGTATTTAATAAAATGTTTGTTTGTAATTTGATGCGTCAATGGGGCGAGTAACAGTGCACATCAAAAAGAAACTACATTGTGACGCCAATTCTCAAGTGAAGCCATTACCTGAATGTACGCTTCAATTCTTTGTATATTTAATCTAATGACAAGCTGTTGTGATAACTGTATAATCCAATTAGCTATCCGAAAGAAAGAAAGAAAGAAGAAGAAGAAAAAGAAGAAGAAGAAGAAGATGAAGAAGAAACAACAAATGTTAAGAAAGTCGCAAATAAAATGACGAAAGAAAAAGAAAAAGAAATATTTCAAAAAAAGGTCATTTTCATTCGTTCGTCAGCTACTTTTCTTATATTCAGGCTATTTTTCGCATTTTATAGCTTCGTTCTTATTCGATTTGTTGCTGGTGTTTATCGAAAGAGTTTTTGTTTATTATATAAAATGGCAACCAAATCATGTCTATTTATTTTATGTAAACTCTCTTTGTTTTTTGGTTTTTTTTCCAAAAAGACTTTGATTCAGTTCAATGTAATTTTCTTTTGTGTGCGCGAATTGTTTGTGTGTATTGTGAGTGTAAATGCAAAATTACGAATAAGGTTGATTTTGCGTTGCAAAAATAATTCAAGCAATAATATTCAGCTGAATGCTTTTATTTACATGAAACCCAATCTATTCCAGTTTTCTTATTTTTTTTTTTTTTTTATTACGGGATAAGTTTTAAGAGAATTTAATGAAACGAAGCACACACAGAGAGAGAGCATACGAATGCATACAATGCTGAGGAAAATAAGGCAAAACTCAAAGCCAGTAAATGATGGTGCAAACAAAATGAGACAGAAACAGACAAAAACGAAAGAGAGAGAGAGAGCTTGATAGAGGGAGAAAGAGAAAACTCGATAGAAGGAGAAAGAGAGAGAACGAGAGCGAGCGAGAGAAAGAGAGAGAGAGAGCGAGAGAGAGCGAGAGCGAGAGAGAGCGAGAGAGAGAGAGAGAGAGAGAGAGCGAGAGAGAGAGAGAGAGAGCGAGAGAGAGAGAGAGAGAAAGAGAGAGAGGGAAAGGAAGAGGGAGAGTTAAAACAATGAAATGGGAAAAAAGTTTTTTGTACGATGTGTACTTTTTTCGGTTGTTTGTTGTTGTTGTTGTTCTTTTTTTTTACACTCCCTCTCTGTGCGCTCTGACATTGCATTCATTTTGCGCACAACAGAGATAAGTCGTCATATTCATTATCATTTGTGCAAAAAAGCAGCAGTAACAGCAGCATCGTTGCATGACAACCAAGTAAAAGATTGAACTGAGAGTTTTGTATACAAATACACAAAAAAATCTTACAAGATTGTGTTTGTCTCATTCTCGTACAGTTTTTATTGAAAACAAAATGTGAAAAGAACCAAATGCCTCAACATACACTGAGCGTCAACGATGAAAGACATAAAATAGAACTAAAAAAAAAGTCGAAGAAGAAGAAGAAGAAGGAGAAAAAAAAAACAAAAGAGAAATAATTTTAAACGTAAATACAAATACTCCACATTAACTTTGATCATAATATTTTAGTTTTTATAGCCTTCAAACAATGAGAGATTACGAGGGTGATGATGTTGGAATGAATGCCCGAATATCCAATGAATTTCTCTTTTGCTCACTGTCCTGTTGTGTATCTTGCTCATTGTCTGTCGATGTGTGTGTTTGTGTGTGTCTTCGCATCAAAACGCATTCAATTTCGTATCAGGCAAATGTGGCAAAACAAAAAGAAAATGTGTGCACACCAATCATAATAATGACAAATGTCCGCTATAAATTTCTAGCATTACATAAACGAATCAACGCGAAAGAGAGAGAGAGAGAGAGAGAGAGAGAGAGAGAGAGAGAGAGACCGAAAGTAAATATAGCATTGCTCAAGATGCGGGCGGACTGTTAATGTATTCCTCCGGCTAAGATGTTGGTGGACAGAACATTTAATGTTAGATGAGATAGTTCAAGGGGATATCATTCGTAATAATAAATTCTTACGAAAGTAAATACATTAAAATATGTTCCGAGATATTCAAAGTATATAGCATATACTCAGTGCAAATTACCGGGTGTTTGAAAGAGAAAACATTTTACAACCGCAATTTTTGTGCGGAAACAATGAAAATACTAAAAAATTCGCAAGTGAATCGTAATCATTGTTTATTTCAAATATTCCCCTTGTATCAAATCGTTCAATTTTATCGCCGACTGCGTGGAAAATTTCATGATTTCACATGGATGGTCGTTTAGTTTTTAAAATTTCTTTTTTTTTTCTTCTTCTTTGCTTACTTTTACTCAAATTATATCAATTTCACCTGTATAACATACAAAGTATTTATCCATTATGATGAAACGCACTAATCATCATGCAATTTTATATTTTCTTTTCTACTTTTTATACTTTATGCATTCAAAAATGATAATGAAGTGTTTTAATTTCAATTGCAGCTAATCTCAGTTTTGAACTTTGGCATCATGCTGCATCCAATCAAATGAAAAATGGAAAATTGACCATTTACGCAACAATGTTGTCTGCAAATGACGACAGACATTTCTTTTTTTTTTAGCTCTTTTTTACATTCTATTTCCCTTCACCACTCTCTCTCTCTCTCTCTCTCTCTCTCTCTTTCTCTCTTTCTCTCTTTCTCTCTATCTTCCTCTCGCTCTTTATCTCTCTCTCTCTCTCCATCTCTTTCTCTCTCTCCATCTCTCTCTCTCTTTTCCTCTGAGCCGCTCTTTTTCAGTTTTTGCCTCTCATTTGTTGTTTTGCTCAATCCCATCCCATTTTCATGTTTTTAAAGAGAATGCAAATTGTTTTCTTCACGATTGTGCCAAGAAAATTGGCGCATTTGATGTCCTTGCGGAGCATGTCATTTGTTATTTGCGAGATGCACACTGAACGAATTGTATCGTTACACGCTTCTTTTTTTTTTTGTTTTGTTTTGTTTTGTTTTGCATTGTGTTTTTGCTTGTGCCATTCTCAATTTTATCGGAATGCTTTTGACAACATCTCAACGCTCATTTCACCGATTAATTCAATATGTTTCGGTTGAATACCTCCTTTATTTATCACTCTTTAACTAAAAAGCAAATGGGTTTGGTGCGCTTGAATGCTCACTCTTATCCTGTTCACGTTGAAAATTCGCTGTATTACTCTAGTATGAGTGTGTGTGTGTGTGTGTGTGTTGCCCCAAGAAAACTTTAAATGGCACACGCAGACGACTCAAGTGAAATTATTGCCTTATTTATACGAATGAACGTTACCATTATTTTTTAGATCGTTTCCGCTTCATATAGAATGTTACACAATAAATATTTTATGTTTTCTTCTCTTTTTTTTTTTTTTTGTTTTTTTTCGAGAGAAAAATCTTGAAAAAATTGTCAATAAAAGTACAATTAAGTGACGTACGAATTGAGAATCGAAAGGAAAAATGAAGAGAATAACTTGAAATTTTAAGAACAAAAAAAAGCAAATCGAGAAACCAAACGATTGATACTTATTTTCCCGTTTTATTCTTTCTTCTCTTCGATTTTGAGTTTTTGCATTTCTTTTTTGAAATTGTTTGTCGTTAAAACAGATAACAAATAAATAAACAAGAAGCAACACAAAAATGAAATATAAATTCAAATCGCATAAATTTCGATGTTTACATCCCCTGAATACTTTGAACGTACGTGTGTGTGTATTACAATTTAAAATTGAACGTGATAAAAGACAATAAATAGGTTCAATTCGCAATTTCAACCAGTTTTTCGTAAAAGATCAAACAATCCCTCGAGCTATTCAATTCGCAATGCTTTTTGTATATCGTTTTGTAAGCAAGCATCGCGGATACACAAATAGTGAATGCATTGCAAGAAAAGACAAAATCAAACCAAAATAACAATAGCAACAAGAAAGGAGAAAAAAAAGGGAATCTGTCACTGCCGTTGAACATGTTCACTACATAAATCAATCAGTTGTGTCTTTTTGTTTTTTTTTTGTTCAATTTCATTGCTACTCAATTGTTATATCAAACTTAAAATGGGCAAAATAAGGAAGAAAAAAAAAAAACCGAAAGACAAACGAAGTGCGACAGATTAACAAAAATGTTTCGAATCATCGAAAATTTTATTACGCTATTTGGAACGTGAAAATCAAAGGAGCAAACTTGAATGGCAATAAATTGAATTTATGTGCTTTTACGATGGGGCTTTTTTTGTAAACAATAAATCTATTCGCTCCTACCAATTTCATTGACAATAAAAAAAAATCGTATTTCAATTGATAATCATAAACTGTTTTTGAGAGAGAGATAGAGAGATAGAGAGAGAGAGAGATAGAGAGATAGAGAGATAGAGAGATAGAGAGAGATAGAGAGAGAGTGAGAAATAAAATGAAATAGAGATTAATTACAATATTCCCCTATAAGTTTATATTTTTCATTTGAGCGCGTATTTTTCTTGTCAAAAACTTTTCAATTTCAATCTAAGCTCTTTTGTACGTCATCGAATTTAATCTACCAACCGATACACAATATATATCGTTAAGCTATCGTAAATATATTTGAAAATAGAAAAACGAAATAAGTAAAACACGTGCGCCAACTAACTTAAGCTCTTAAACTTAATGAATTCGTGTTTTCGCTGCTAATTCGTTATGCAAATGATTGAAAACTGTGCTTTTCTACATTTTCCATTTGTATAGACGTGTGTGTGTGTGTATATATTTCGCCTGAATCGTTCGATTTTGAGATGCTGTAATTTCATTTATTTCTTTTGCTACTTCAGTCCCTTTTTTACGTTTGTTTAATGCACGTAATTTGTTTGACTTATTTCGGCAGAGTGAGAAAGGAAGAGAGAGAAGAAGAGAGAGAGAGGAAGAGAGAGAGCAGAAGAGAGAGCAGAACGAAAAGAGCGAGGAGAGAGAGAAGGAGAAAAACCTAGAGAGGGAGAAAGAAGTGAGAAAGGGAGGTGAGAAAGGGAGGTGAGAAAGGGAGGTGAGAAAGGGAGGTGAGAAAGGGAGGTAGGAAGGGACATTTGAGAGGAAGAGGTAGAGAAGGGAGGAAGAAAGCAAGAGAGGGAACAAGAGAAATCGTGAGAGAGGAAAAGAGAAGTAGAAGGGTCGAGAAGAAGAGAGGGAGAGAAAGAGAGAGAGAGAGAGAGAGAGAGAGAGAGAGAGAGAGAGAGAGAAGAAGAAAAGGGACCGACACAGAGGAAGAGAGAGGTGGAGAGAACTGGACGAAGAGAGAAAAAGAAAGAGATCAAGATACAAAATCAGAGAGAAAAAGGGCGTCCATTGCAAAAGACGAAAAGTTTCATTCATTTGCTTCGCAATCTTTCGGGTTCGGTTGAGTAATAATAAAATATTGTAAAACATGTTTACGTGCAAGATAAAATGTTTAATGGATTCAAAATAGTAACATTCTTTCTAAATACAAATTGGAAAGAAATGTTTAGCAGTGAATAAAATCCGGAAAAGAAATAGCAAAATGGCCCAATGAAAACAAGAAAAATATAACGAAAAACGGCTGTGCCTTATGAAATTATGTGTTCAGTGAAAAAGTCAAAAGTAACAGTTGAAAAGCGTACAATGAAATGAAAACAAAATGTACAAATTCCACATATATTAAATACAAAATTGCACATGAATTGTAAAATGGTTCAGAGTTTGAACTAGCAATACAAAAAAGTGTAAAAAATTTGTCAAAATGAACTTGAGTGAAACGCGGAGTCAAGTCGCGTTATTGTTCCGTACATAGTGGTTTTTCGTTTTTTCTTTTTTTTTTTTTTTTTTTCATTTGTATTTTTTGTATTTTTATTGTCAAATAAAGGAGCAATTTTAGAAATTTCATCTGCCCAATGGATGGGTGCATAATATACGAATGAAAGACATATGCCACTTAGTTTTGTGATGGACAAAGTGATTTAGTATTTTTGAAAATGGTTGTGTTTATCGATACAATGAATGTAAAACGTTAGAAGCATAGCAGTGAAGAAGAAGAAAAAAAAAAAGACAAAAACACAAAACAAGAAGATGCTGATGATGATGGGGGAAAAAAAGGCACATGTAATGGGCGCGCGCGACTTGCGAAAGTGTGGAATGTAATTAAAAGTTTGGCATTTTCGTTTGTTGGCATATTCACCATTCACCCAAAAAGTGTCAGCGTGTATGGATGCGGCATGAAACAAGTTCGCCGTCAAAATGTGTTCTTGTATAGTTGGCCCCTTGGCCCGTGTCCGGTGTCCGGTGTCCCGTGTCCATGTGTCGAAAGAAGTGAACTGCGGATGAACAAACTGTTACACTTGGCTATTTCGTTTTTCGTTTTTCAATTTGAATGTGTTGTTTTTTTTTTCTTCTTCTCGTCGACGTACGTGTGTTTGTGTGTGTGTGTGTGTGTGTGTATGTGTTTGTTTGTTTGATTCTAGTTTTTCGCTGGTGTAAAATGTTTCAGATTGGAAAACGCGGCACTTTTACAGTTGGTACCGGTTGTTTTGCCAATGCCGTAAAGCAATAAACATATGTGACGTTTGGTGAATGTTGAGCAATGAGCAATGTGAAAAGCTTTAGAATACTGGAGGGCAAATTGTGAACCGCATTTCTACATCGTATATATGCATAAAATGGCTTTGAAATAACATTCCAAAAAATGGTATCCAGCAGATAGTTTTTGATATAACTTTCACACAATTTCTGGATTATTTGTTTTCATTTCAATTTTTTTGTTTTTTTTTTTTGTTTTTGTTGTTTTTTTTTGCCCTCACTTTTCAAAACTCGAACTCATCGTATGTAATTCGCTTCGTTGTTTCGAGTTATGCGGAATTTTTTACGCATCGTTTGTTCATTTCCCTTTATTACTTTGTGTACCGAAACAGTGTCTGGGACGTTTTTGGATACTGCTGCTTTTTCTCGCTTTCAAAATGTCTACACCAATTTTTATTTGTGTGCAAGCAATGGGTCTTCGCTTTCTCTCTCTCTCTTCTCTCTCTCTCTCTCTCTCTCTCTCTCTCTCTCTCTCTCTCTTCTCTCTTTCTCCCTCTTTCTCTCTCTCTTTCTCTCTCTCTCTCTCTCTCTCTCTCTCTCTCTATCTATCTCTTTCTGTCTCTTTCTCTCTCCGTCTCTTGTTTGGTTCGTTTGTATTTATACAGATTCATCTTTAGTAAATCATAAAGCAGAGCAAAAGTATGATTCACAGCGACCATGATTATTTTGGAACTCCTGGCGTGGTTTGAAGTGCAGGTGAAATATTATTGCGTATATTCAACCTCGTATGGCTACACAATGGTTTTATTTTTGTTGATTATTTGTCGTTTTATTTTTTTTTTTTTTTTTTTTTTTGTTTTAGCGTTTTTCAGATTTTTTTTTTTTCATTTTTTTTCATTAAAAATTGCCCAACAAATACATAATTTCTCTATATTTCAGTCACAGTGGTCATTTTCATTGGTTGTCATTTGTTGCAGCATCAAGTTAGTTGTTTAAACTTCGAAATTAATTTTCGAGTAAAATGTCCAACGCTTTAATTGCTTCGGA
Source organism: Resseliella maxima (assembly GCA_029041755.1). Classification (NCBI taxonomy): domain Eukaryota; kingdom Metazoa; phylum Arthropoda; class Insecta; order Diptera; family Cecidomyiidae; genus Resseliella; species Resseliella maxima. The sequence goes on from JAQOWM010000438.1 coordinate 3,340,912, forward strand.
TGTTCTGTTTACACCCCAAAAATACAAACATATTAAATTTGCACTAAATCTACTTTGAGCGTTGCAAATTGAAAAGGAGGTATAAAATGATGGTAGATGAGAGAGAGAGAGAGAGAGAGAGAGAGCGTGAGAGGTGGGAGGGGGTTGATGAGGTAGAGATTAAGAGAAAAAAAAATGGTGTTGTATTTTCACTCTTTTCTCTATTCTCACTTCTCAGTGTCATATAAAAAGAGCAGAAAAATGGGCGAAAAAAAAAAGATCGCATTGGTATAAAAGCATTGATATCGTATTACGACTGCAGTGCAAATAAAAACGCTGAAATGGCAGACGACAGTGAAAAGAAAGAATGCGAAAACAGTGAAAGAGAGAAAAAAAAAAATGGCAATGGATGCGCGTCAAGCGAACATTCGAAAAAGTGAGATGAAGCATGAAAAATTCCAAAAGAGTAGATTATTGTGTGTTTGTGACTCAGTGTGCAAGTGTGAAACTTGATGATGATGACAGCAACATTGAATGTGCAGTTATGTTGTATGAATCGAAAGACGAACTTATTTCTATCTCACTCTGTCTGTATATTTCGGTAAATGTATTGTGTCAAAGGCAACGCATACAATCTTTTCTTTCCTTTTCTTTCTGTCTTTCTCTCTCTTACTTCCTTTCTTTCTCTCTTTCTTTCTCTCTCCTTCTCCCTTTCTCTCTCTCTCTCTCTTCCTTTCTTTCTCTCTTTTTTTCTCTCTTTCTCTCTCTCTCTTTCTGTCTTTCTCCTTCCTTTTCTCTTTCTCCTTCCTTCTCTTTTTCTCTTCCTTTCTTTCTCTCATTCTCTCTTTAGTTTTCTTTTTCATAGTTTGGGATGTGAGACATGACAACAGGCCACGACAACAGTGAACTGAAAGGGCATAATCTTATACAACTGAAAGATGCACTCACAATTGCAAACTCACTTCGCATCCGATAAATGACACATTTTGTGGGGTAAAACCGTAGAGAATATGTCAAGAATATTGACGGAAGCAACAGAGAGATAACAAGAAAAAAAAAAAGCGAAAAAATGATAAAAAAAAGTGAGAAAATTCGTTGCACAAAAAAAGAAATACCATTGTGTCAGTTGATAGTCAGAAATATGAGGAAAAATCTCATACCAATCACATGTGCCAATAAAATGGATTCAATTTGAAATTTAAACGCATGGAAAATGTTTTGAAAACCAAGATTTTTATGAACTCTGATGAGAGATGAATTTTATTGAATTTTAATGAATTTGATTGAAATTAAACATTCTTTGAAAATGTTCACAATTTTCTGTTCAACATTTACATTTGATGAATCGAAATATTCATTTTTCATCACATCTCACTATGAGAAGGTACTCACACATCGTTAATAATAAAAAAAAAAAAAAAAAAGTTGAAGTTTAATTTTAAAACATTGATGTTGATGTTGACATTTATTGATCTAAAATCGTTCATTACCTCAAACCTAATGTTTTACTAAAATTTGTTATAAATTCCGTTTTTTGATCCATAAAATGACCATTTTAAACGCAGATTAGATCATTTTAATTGCTAAGCAATTACATTTTAATTGTAATTTTATACAAAATCGCAAATATAATTTCTAATTTGATTGATTTTAATTGAAATCGAATCAAAATATCGAAAATTGGATTAAATTCGATTTGTGTAGTAATGTGAGAATACCAATATCATTCATGTATTTAAAGAATTTTTTGATTGTTCAAATGCATGATGTAATTATAATTACGAGGGAATTAGTGCAAAAATTCAAATTCGCATGAACAAATTTGTGAATGTAAAATCAATTGTTTGAGAGAATTATTAGCATTTGAAATGTTTCCTAATGTGTGTCCATTATTTCAATGAATATAAACATATATATATGTGTATGTGAGTGTGTGTGTGTTTGTTTGTGTGTATTTTTGTTCAAAACTGTGATTGTTTCGTTTTATTCGTTAAATGGTGAATATTATGCGACAAATGTTGGTGTGTAATTGTATAAACTAGAACGGATGCGCGCATGTACATATTTTGATTCTTTGGATACTACGGTATGGTTTTTAGCGTTGAAAAATTGAAACCATTTAATCTGTTGAAAATTCGGAGCTATTAAATAAAATAGCTAAATTTGCGTATGAAACTAGATGAGCCTTAAAGTGTGTGTATGTTGGGTAAAAAACGTGGTCACGTACAAACACAAATGCACAAAATGAGGCTAACGCATTTTACAAAACGAAACGCATAGAATACATGAAATAGAAACGTAAATATTGTTTTCGATGCAGAGAATTCAGAAAGTTGAATTGTTCATCGACCAACCGGCACGAAAAATATATGTGCACTGTATGCACTGTTGTGCATGTTTAAAAGTGTTTGAAATAATTACATTGGATAATATTAAAATAGTCGTATGCAGTATCTAAACTCGTTTAATGCCAAAACTATGTGCACAGCTACACAAAAGGATTCGATTTTCTGTACGAGATTTTTTTTTTTCTTCTTCTTCTTTTTCCTCTTCTTTGCATCATTTTGTGTGATGTGTTCTGTGTCGGTTTTTTCCCAAGCGTTTCGGTGTCATCTCTCTCTCTCTCTCTCTCTCTCTCTCTCTCTCTCTGTGTGTGTGTGTGTGTGTGTGTGTGTGTGTGTGTCTGCACATTTCAATGTGTGACCAGTATTGTAGTCATTGTTGCTGGTTGACGATGCCAAAAATTGAAAACAATAACAAACTGAAACAGTAACTATTCAATATTGAAAATAGCAGTGTGTCCTAAAAATTGGTTGATGTCGTATGCAGGAAAATGTTAAAATGACGGCCCGGCCAACCGAAATAAAAGCATCGATTTTATGTAAACGGCGCATATTTAATCGAAATACAAGTTCAATGTATTGTTGGCCTATGAAAATGGATACCAGCCTCGATATATTTAACTTTATCTCTATCTTTCTCTCTCTCTTTCTTTCTCTCTCTCTCTCTTTCTCTTTCTGTCTCTCTTTCTCTCTCTATTCCTCTCTTTCTCTGTCTGTCTCTGTCTTTCTCTCTCTCTCTCTCTCTCTCTCTCTCTCTCTCTCTTTCTCTCTTTCTCTGTCTTTCTCTCTCACTCTCTCTATCTTATCTCATTCTCTATATGTAATGGCCAATGCAATGCATGTGCTCATACATGCATATATGTAATATTGAAATTTTTGGTGCAGTCGACTACAAACAATAATAATAACCGAATTGGAAAACAAGTCATTAAAATGCGAATGCGTTACGAGACTTTTGTCGACGACGACGACGACGACAACGACGGACGACACACACACACAGAGGGAGAGAGAGAGAGAGAGAGAGAGAGAGAGAGAGAGAGAGAGAGAGAAAGAGAGACAGAGAAAAACAAAGCGGGGAAAAGAGGAGCAATCCACCGAATTTTCAGACCATCCTTATGTGCCAAGAATTTTGATATTCACTCAAAATAAATACAATATGCAGTACATATACCCGCACATTGGTATACAAAATGAGCACAATATATGTCTATATTTTCGAAATTATTGCTGCTGGTTTTACTTGCAAAATGTACCGTGTTTGTGTGTGTGTGTGTGTGTTTGTGTGCCGATGAGCATTCTCGTGTGACATAAAATTTTATAGATTTCAACTGAATTGAAAAGTGCATCGCTATTGCAATTTGAAATAGGATCCTCATGTTTGAATATAAAAATAGACATCAATACAGGTTACGGACCAACACTTGTCATCCTCACATCAAATAACCCAAAACTGATTCAATACTATTTCGCTTATGTCACCGTGGTTAACTTATACATGGCCCATTTTATTGTTTTATTTTGTTTTCTCTCATTTGATTACACACGCACATCTTTTATTTATAGTTTCAAATGTTAAAAAATCACTGATTAAATACATAAATCCATGCAGTATCCATTTGAATTTGCATTAAAAAAAGAATAAAAGAAATTCAATATTTCATGGAAAATAAAAATAAAATTATATATTTTTCAAAGCTTTGAAGATCAGATCGCAATGGTAAAACCACAAATTATATTATGTTTGACGATAAATGCAATCAGTTTATATTGATTTAAAATATATTTCTCAGAGAACAAGTGATAAAATGCCTTTATAATCTCATTCATATTCATGTTTATTATTATTTTTCTGATAATTCATTTAATGAATATTTTGCATTCCATTTCCACAATTCACCAATCATTCTCATATATTCAGTATAATGATGGGCGTATTTCTGTATGAAAAAAAAAATGTTTGTGTGTTTTTTTTTTTTTTTGCAGCATATCTAAGCCCATATTGATATGAGGCTCATATATTATGAGCATAGCATATACTGTTGTGATGAATAAAAATAATGACAATATGTGGGCTTAATTTTGTGTGTCTGTCTCTCTGTGCATTATTTGAATCAATTTTATCAAGAATTCAGATTCTCTATTTTCCGATTTTTCATTTAATGCCATTATTATGAAATCATGGTGAAAAGCTGCAAAAAAAAAAAACAAATGAGACAGAAATCTATAGGGGTAGGATCACATTTTTGATATGGATGAGTTAAACCATTGTTTTTAACAACATTAATGCCCATCAAATAACCGATTTTGACTAAATCACTGTAGATTAAATGTTCATTTCAACTTTTAAGAAAGAATAAAAAGAATATTTTTTTTTTTTTTTTTTTCAAATTGAAGATATCTTCTTTAATTTCATTTATTTACTTCTGACATTAAGCAACCAACTAGCTTTTAGAAGTGCTCAGATTTTTAGCCAGCTTTTGAAAATGCCTAAGGAATTAGTTTACCCCTATGGAATAATGTCATTTGGTCGTTTCCATCATTCAGTGTGCAGTGGATAGAATTTCAACACAACACCGCAAAAAAATAAAAAAAATAAAATAAAATAAAATGAGATCGAGTGTGGTTGAAACACAAAAAACAAAAAAAGAGCGAGAGAGAGAAAGAGAAAAGAAAAAACCTTGAAATGACAACAACAAACAAAAATGTCACATCAAAATGCAAAACATGAATGCTGATGTTGGTGATGTATTGTACATATCTATTCATTCAGTTTACGTGGATAATTTTTGTGTTCAATTTGAATATTGAGTATGGTGTTTTCTATGTTTTTGGCGTGCACGTACGCATTTATGCAGGAATACTAAATATATGAACGCACACACACACAGAGAGAGAGAGAGAGAGAGAGAGAGAGAGAGAGAGAGAGAAGGAGAGAGAGAGAGAGAGAGAGAAGGAGAGAAAGAGAGAGAGAAGGGGAGAGAGAGAAGGAGAGAGAGAGAAGGAGAGAGAAAGAAGGAGAGAGAGAAAAGGGGAGAGAGAGAGAGAACGAGAGAGAAGACAGAGAGAGAGAGAGAGAGAAGGAGAGAGAGAAAGAGAGACTGGCAGTGGCATTGCAAAGCAAAAATTTCGCTGAATTTTCGGCCAACAAAATTTGCTTACGCACTCGCAATCAAAGCGACATGTAAATGACAAACGGACACCAATTCATTTTAAAATAGCAAAATAATAAAGCGCACACACCCATCATCACAACAACTGAATAAGTGATTTTCGGTACACACAGCTCACTCTCTCTCTCTCTCCAGGAGGAAGAGACCGAAAAAAAAAAATATGTATAATCGCATAATTTATTCGATTTTTATTCCTTCGTCAAAATTCGTTGATTCATAATGAACTTATATTGTTATTCAATTCAATGTTGTTGTATTTTATCAACAGGCACACGCGGCCAATACATTGAACGCCCCTTTTTTTCGCCTCTCGAACATTACCATTCTATTTTATCACGTATTATCTTTAATGTAACAAATGACATAAATTATTATCTAAGCAATATCAGTCAGTTACGATCAAGCAGAATTATGATGATATTTTCAGTGTGTTCTTCTTTTCTTCTTAATTTTTATTTTTCTAATAAGAGGGAATTCAATTTAAACGTTAACATTTTCAACATTTTGGTTGATTTTGCAAATTGTTCTTTTTCTTCTTTTTTTTTGAAAAATGATTACTTCATTTTTAAGTGGAAATAAACTGAGTATATTTTTTCTTTATTTGTATTGTTAAAGTATGTCTTTATTTTATTATTTTCCGTTTGATTTATATTCTAATTATTTCGCGAAAAATGAATGAATTAAATGCAATAATCTACGTAGTAATTTTCAAGCGTGCACATTATAGCTTTATGTGTGCTTCATATGGTTCATGTGCTTCAGCTTAAACATGAGAAAAAAAAACAAAAAAAAAAAACACACACATTTTATCACATTCAATAAAGTCCTGAAGAACCATTTGGTACATGTGTGTCTCATATTTAAAAAATCATTTCACTTTTTATGTACCAATACGTAATTGAAATGTGTGCAGAATATTGAAATGCATAAAGATTTTGGTGTTGGATTTTTAAATATATGTACGAAGCGATTGGGAATGGAGCAGTAGCGCTAAATAAAAAAAAAGGAAAGAAAAAAGAGATGGATGAAGTGAGCAAAATACCGAGAATGAGAAAAGAAGCGATCAAATGAACGGCATGAGGGATGGGGATGGGGATGGAGATAGAGATAGAGAGATAGAGAGAGGGAGATAGAGAGATAGAGAGAAAGTGAGAATGAGAGAGAGAGAGAGATAGAGAGACAGAAAGAGAGAGATAGAGAGAGATAGATCGAAATCGAGTAGAACAGTTATGAATGCGATAGAAGCGTGATTTGTTCGATTTGAGATATTGCCACTAACGTTTATGTTATCGTTGAACATAATTCTATCGGTTACAGTTGCTTTATTGCGGCTACACTTTTTTCTTTTGCTAACCTCTCTCTCTCTCTCTCTTCTTCTTCTTCGTTTCATTTAATTCTATTCTTGAGCACTGCAGCGAATTATCGTCATCGTGCATTATTTATATACTATATGTATATTGAAAAAGACAGAAAAAAAAAACATAGTCATTCAGAGTAGTAATGATTGTCGTAAAGCGTCGCATCAACTCGGCCAAGAAAGGTTTTTTTTTTTCTTTCTTTCTTTTTTTCATCTCATGTTGGCCAAGATAGTTAGTTACTATGATAGAATATTGTGCATAACTCCATCACTTAAGATCGACCAGCATTAAGAGGTAGCACGTTTCCTTTGATGGAAATCATTTCATTTCATGTCCACAGACACATACACACACATACATTTCATGGAACACAAGTGAAATAAAGAAATCATTTAAAAGACGACGATAAATTCAAACTTAAAATACAATCAATTCTGGGCTTTGTCATCGCAAAAAGCACCCCGTGCTTCGTGCCATCCAAGTGGAAATGTGAGGCATTACCGAGGGCGATAAATATGTGTGTGTGTGTGTGAACGAATGAGTGAATAATAGTTTGGGAGTGAAGGATAGAGCCAGCGAGAAACAGAGAGATAGAACGAGAAAGAGAGTGAGTAAGTGTGTGAGAGAGAGAGAGAGAGAGATTTGATTCTATATTCCCGCGTGCTGATGTAATTTGAAGCAAACGGAAGGTCTTGAGATGAAGAAACAAAAAAAAAAAAAAAGATGGAAATAAGAGGAATAAATATGTGTTGTGTTTTACTGTGCCGAGAAATATGTAGAGACAGAGATAGAAGAAGAGAGTGAAGACGAGAAACCTAGGCCATCGAATTAGATGTTCAATTTATGCTGCCAAAATCGAGTGGTTGCCTTTAAATACGATTTAAAACACAATCATTTTTCGTCCCGTTGGTTATTTTTTTTTTTCATCGTCGTCGTCGTCTTCTTCTTCTTCTTCTTCAATTCTGTCCGTGTGTTTTCTTCCATCAGAATGGATAATTGGATTTAGTTCAGTATGGAAATTTTTATTCGACACTGCCATCGAAACCACTAATCGAACAGGACACATTTACCCTAAATCCGGAAATAAATTGTTATTTTTCGATTTCTCTTGCTCGCTCTCACTCTCTCTCTCTCTGCTCTCACTCTCTTGCTCTCTCTTGCTCTCTCCGCTCTCACTATCTCTCTCGCTCTCTCTCACTCTCTCCCTCTCTCTGCTCTCGCTCTCGTTTTGTTCATTTTTTGGCTTTTGCATTCTTACACATCTCTTTCAATTCGTTGTAAATGAAGTTTGAGTCGCGCCTCGATAAAGATACCGCAAAATGGAAACGAAATCCATATAGACATACGTATATATATATATATGCTGCATTCGAAAAGAAATTTTTCCTAGAAACGACTGATTTTAAAAGAATCAAAAGAATGAAAAAAAAAAAATGGAATGAACCATTCCTCTTAACGCACGAACAACGATAGCGGAAAAAGTAAAATAGAAAAAAAGAAGAGCAAAAGAAAGAAGAAATGAAAGAAAAAAAAAAGAAAAAAAAAACAAAAATGAAAAGAGAAGTAGAATGATATCAAATTAATATCTGTCTACTAAATGTGATTAATAACGGTATTTAAGTGGTTTGGCATTCTATTCACTATTTCGCTGCATTTGCCGCTACTCGATTTCATTTTGGGCGTTATAAGTTTTGCAACCATTTTTGGGTGGCAATTGTTATTCCCTTTGCTATCTAACTTACTGTTCTCATTTCGACATTAAATGCCAAATGTAGTTTATTTATAGAAGAATTCTTCATTTTGTCCGGGCCAACAGAAAAATCTCAACACAAAAATTTTATGCGAAAGAGCACTCACGAAACGAAAAAGTTTTGCATTTTTTTTTTTTTTTTTTTTTTTGCTTTTACTTCCCTAAGAAGGGGACGAACGCAAAAGCACAACTGACATGTCAGCTTGTGAAACACATTTTCAGCGCACTTATTTTGCTGTTCAGTCGTAATTTTCGTCACTTAACAAAAGATCATATTTTATGTTTAAAACATTCTTTTTTTTTTGTTTTTTTTTTGCTTCCGTTCGTTTTCGGGACTTTTATGCTATGCGTGCAGATTGAGATATGGCAATAAAACAGCAGAGAAATGAAAAACAAAATATTAAATGAACAAGCGGTTAAATATACAAACGAGCATGATATGTATACGTATTGTCTACAGACAATAATAAATAAAATGTATAAAAAAAAAAAACAGAGAGAAAGAGACTCACTCGAAAACATTATTCAAAATAGTTGAATTTTTCTTTTTTCAAAGTGCTTTCATTTTTGCACACCGAAAAAACGCACAAATAATACTTAATTGTGATTTGAATTCAGTGCTTACCTGTCAATATCAATGTCACCCACACAACGTTTGTCCGATTTTTATTTATCAAATAATCTCGTAGTGATTTCGTGAACAATATCCAAAGCTTTTTTTTTTTTTTTTTTGATTTCAAGTTTTCGAATTGAGGGGTTCTTTTTGTGTAATTTTTTTTTTTTTAGCTTTTGTTTTGTTTCTTTTTGTATTTATATATATTTTTTTTTCTCGTTTCTTTATTATGAAATTCACTCACTATATATGCAATAATACCACCGTTGAAGCTTTTTGCTTCCGGTGCTGATCAACTGAACGCACAAGCAAGCTTCGATTTTAATTTATTTCTTTCCCTCTGAGTGACTAAATGTGTATATTTCACCAGTTGGTGGATGAATAGTAGCAGACGTTACACTGAAAGCACATTTTTTTTTTCTGTTTGTCTTCTTCTGTTGTTTTGGTGTATTGTTGATCCTTTTGTTGTAGCTACTGCTTCGTTTTTTTCATAAACTTTCTTTTTTTTTTTTGCAATATGTATGTGTGTGTGTGTTGGCCTTTTTCAGTTTCAATTCACTAAAGGATAAATTCGATTGTTAGTTGAGTTATTAAATTTATCTCATTCACTGTATTTCAATCTTTTGTTGCATGTGTTTTCATTTTTTTTTTCATTCACTTGATTTCCTATTCTCTCTTTTTCTCTTTTTCTCTCTTTTTCTCTTTTTCTCTCTTTTTCTCTTTTTCTCTCTTTTTCTCTTTTTCTTTCTGTGTCTTTTGATGTTTCTATAGATGCCTTCTGTTATTATTTTTATAGATTATTTTTGCTGAATTTTATCATTTCATTGCAAAGCTTAATATATAAATACACACTCACAAAACTTTTTTATTTTTTTTTTTTTTTTTTTGCACTTTATCGTCAAGATTCCTTTTCTATTTGTATAGATTTTTCTCTTTTGCTTTTGGTTTTAACTTTGTTTTTCTTTCGGTTGAATGTATGCGACGTTTATAAGAAAACCATGCAAAACAACACTATGTCACATTGCTTCTAGTGCTGCTTTTGCTTCTGCTGCTACTGCTTTTGCAATGGTAGAATGTTGCACAGGACACTTTTCCTTTTCTTTTTTTTTTTTGGCAAATGGCTTACGCAGAATGATATCAATGCTAGTGACGCGATATCACATTGCAACAAATACACAGAGAAAAGAAAATGCTGCACTTTTTCGATGTAATGTGTAGCAATTTGTTACAAGCCAAATAGTGTGCTCGATTCTGTGATTTGTTGTTACACACAAAAATAAAAAAAAACCCCCAAAAACAAACAATAAACAACGACAAACAACAACAAAAAAAAATTGAGTAGTTTTTTTGTCAATTGTTTTTGTTTTTATTCTCTCTGAGTTTTGTAGTTTGTAAGCCGTCGATGTCTTCGTTTCCGTTCACAAAGAATTATTTCAAATTAAGCAAAAGTTTTCATCTACTGTTTGATTCGTCGTTTGGTTATATATATCGTTTTTTTTTTTGCTTCTTTTCTGGTTGATGCTGAACCGTTTTTGCTTCTATGAGATTTCAAACAGACTTCCACCGTATTTGGCATGTATTCAAGTCACGAGATGATTGTATGTATATGTGTAAGTATGCGTGAGTGTGGGTGACTTAAAGTTGATTGTTGTATACGAACCAAAAACAATAATAATGAACCATGAGGAAGAACGAACTCAAACGAAAACAAAGTGAAATGTTCTTTTTTATGTCTATTTCATACATATAGAGAGACAGAGAGAAAACACAAAAAAAAAAAAAACTGAGTAAAAGATGCAGTCTTCTTTTGTAACGTACAAAAAATAATACGGAAATTAACTAAAAAAGTAAATTGAGTTTTTGCGCTTTTATCGATAGCATACTTTCTTTGCGTACTAACTGCATTTCAAATGGCTCTCATAATTGAGCAAATGCTTTAATTTTCTTTAAGCAAATGAAAAACAAAAAACAAAAATTTTGTTTTTTTTTTGTTTTTTTATTTTGGATTAAATCAAAATCTGAGTTTTTTTTCACTTTTAAGTTTTCGTCGACACTTAATTTCGAAAAATCGAATGTTCAGTTGAAATGTTGAGTGATTGATAAGTATGTCCAATTGTTTTCATCATTTAATTTTTCAATTTAATTTTGATGCTCTTTGATATTTTAAAAAAATCAAGTAGATTTTTAACCATATTTCGGCTGCTTACTGATTAATGATAAGCTACAATTTAACAATTGTACAATTCCACTTTTGTATTTCACCACCGTGGTTGAATTTCAATTCCTGAAAGTAAAAAGAAAAACATAATCCTTTTAGAATATATTTCATGCATATGATTTGTGAATAAATTTCTAGTAAATTGAAAAGAAAGAAAGAAAATTATAAACTAAATAGCCGCAGCCAGCGGCATTACACTAGAATCATTTGAATAACTTTTAAAGATTCGTTCGTTTTCTTTTTCTTTTTTTTTTTTTTCTTTTTTGACTTCAAAATGTTGATTTTCTTTTTCATTTCTTGAGACCTTTTTCTGCCCTTGAAATGGAAAAATATAATAATACGACTCTTTCATATATTATAATGCTTGATATTTCATACATCTTCTTATTTTTTTCATCTCAGCCTCAATCGCATTTATTACTGGTGTTCTTTATTTCCTACCACTGTTGTGGCGATGAGGACGTCTACGACGACGACTACAACGACGACGACGACGGTGGTGCTTGTGATATTTTATATATCTTGAGTTAAAAGTGCTTTTTGAATCTCTGTCGGTGGTAAAATTGAAACTGCTTTCCGCCACGCTGTTGGAGGTAAAACGTTTCAAATATACATGACATACGACATAAACACATGCACACAAAAAATATAGAAAATGTGGACGAATTTATATAATCCAATAGGCTTAATATTTCGAAAGGAATTTTTCACTATGATATTTCTTCTTCTTTCCTCTTTTTTTTTTCCTTTCTCTTCGTCTCCAAATATCATTTTCATAATTTTTCCCTTTTGTATTGGCCGTTATCAAAAGAGAGATAAAAATTGAAAGTGAGAGAGTGAGAGAGAGAGAGAGAGAGAAGGAGAGAAAGAGAGAAAGAGAGAAAGAGAGAGAAGGAGAGAGATAGAGAGAAGTAGAGAAAGGGAGAAAGAGAGAGAAGGAGAGAGAGAGAGAGAGAAGGAGAGAGAGGGAGAGAGAGAGAAGGAGAGAGAAGGAGAGAGAGAAGAAGAGAGAGAAAAAAAGAGAGAGTGAGAGAGAGAGAGAGAAAGAGAAAGGGATAGAGAGAAATTCAGAGAGAAAAATTGGGGTCTTCTTTTGCCAATGATTGAGATAATATTATTCAGATGCCATTGTTAAATGGGAACCAATATTGTTGTTTAGTTTCATTATATAATAACATAGCATATATACAATTTATTCGATTAGAATGTACATTTGATAAGGAAATTTTCAAGTAGTTTGTAATTGACGAAATTAATGATATTATTTCGAAGAATATATGAACTCAATGTATATAAATCGATATTCGAGAGAACAAATATGTCCATAAATTGCGTAAAATGGCATAAATTCTCCACTTCATTTGAATAATGTGCACATTAGTCAATATGCGGGGAAAATGAACGAAAAGATATGTAAAAATAAGGTCGAGAATGATAAGATAAGAGATGGGGCAAATTAAATGCCAAAGCAAAGAAAAGATGAAAAGAAGTTGAAATTGAAAAAAAAAAAAAAAGAAATGGGAAAAGAAAGAACAAGGATGTATGAAAAAAAAAATACCAAGATATATGTCATCTTTTCACCTCTAATTTAATGAGCTTCAAATGCTTGAAATGCACTTAGGGGCATTTAACTCTTTGCAAATACTGCCATTCATACCATTCATCAAATAAATTTACATGTGTTTAGATACAAGTATTCGTAAATAATTACGAATAATAATAATGTCAAAATGTGCTTGTTTAATTAATATTTATTTCAATTTTATTAAAACAATAAATAGAAAAACCATTTAATCACACACAAGAAAATAAGGTTATGTTAACTGTCAAACAAATTTGGTTAATCGAAATCATAAATTTTTTTCCAAGGGAACATAACCCCAATTGTGATTTTGAAAAATTTTTTGGTTAGGTTTTTCGAAAATGTCCAAATGATTAATTTTAAGTTTAATCCGTTGACCATCCATTACTGTGATTCGCCATTGACATTGATATTTATGATTTGTCGATTTTTTATTATATTCCGGTGAGGTGAATGCGGCTTTTTGAACAAAATATGATCGAAAGCATTCAGAGCATTTGTACAATTTGTTTGCTTTTCTTATATCGATAATACTCAATGTATTGCCACCTATTTTCTGTTCAATTTCATCTTTTCCATCATATATACTGGGTCTGTTTCTGTACTTTATTCTTTGTGTCTCGGGATAATGCATAATCGATTGAAAATCGTATGGTTCATCAAGTGTACCAAATTCATTACTTGATAATTTATTAAAATTTTTATTTTCAAGATATTTTTCGTAAACTTCAATGTAATCATCACGATCGGGACGTTGATGTTCATGATAAAATCCAAGTACATGACCTAACTCATGAATAATGTTACCATTCTTGCATCGACGGACACTTACATCTTGTCGGCCACCAATTTTACCAATATACGAACAACAATCACAATACAATTTACTATTTATATTCGTAAATCGTATAAAATCATGATGCTCATTTGGATTTCGTTTAACAAATATGATACAAGTGACATTTTCCCAGTGTCTCATTTCCGTTTTGATTTGAAATAATTTAAATTGATCAAATCCAGCATTTTTATCAATTTCATATGGCACAACACCATAATCCCATATTTTTATTTTATTTCGCATTGATCGCACTCTGTCAGTTAGTAATTCATGATAATTTAACAACACTAATCCAATCAAAACAATTACAAGAAATTCTAATCGAATATTATCGTATAGCATTTTTGCTCGATATCAACACAAACGGTTCTGATTTTTAGTATAATTACACTCGCATGCCACATTAAAACTGATTTTTTCCAAGAAAAAAAAAAAGAAAAAGAATATTTTATTGAAATTTCAACACATTCAAACAATTATCGTCTCCAAATGACTTGTGTAGCATGGCAGCAGCATCGCAGTGCATACACACATATGGTACTAATGGATTTGACGCATGCAACACTAATATTACAACGTTAAAACAATTAAAAAAAAAAATAAAAAGAAATATTTATTTTTCTTCTTTTTTTTGTACTGATTAAGTTGATCTGAACTCAATTTAATTGCTTGTAGAAGTGTTGTATCGCATATTTAGACCAATTTTGCATGTGAATTCATGCAAAATGCCAGCTTGTTTAAAAACAGCTCCGCTAGATGTCATAATGCGAACTTGTGAGCATAAAAGTGTCTGAAAATGGCAATGTTCAATTCAAAAATAACAAATGAAACTTTTTTCCAATACATTATTTACTATTATTAAGTGAAATGTGGTGGTCATTGTTCAATGCCAATAAACTGCATCGATAGTTGATTTGTAATGCATACTCTAAAATGACATATTGGATGAAAATATGTTGGTTTAGTTTATTTTTGGTTAGCCAACGATTAGAATAATCATTATTTGCGGTATATTTTTGCCGCCGCATATTCCACAAAAAAAAAAAAAAAAAAAAAAAAAAAGAAAAAGATGTCAGTCTGTCTGTCTGTCTATCTCTCTGATCAATCTCACTTGCTTTCTCACAAAGTTTTCATCTTTGTTCGTTATTACTTATCGGTTTATTAACAATTCATCTCATTTGCTGACTGGTAATATACTTTCTCGCCCGATTCATTGCTGGACTAGCAATGTTGCCGTCCATATAACATTTTCTACTATCTTTGTATTTTCATCGCAATGTTTTAGCCGCGGAACACATTCTTTGCGTAGCATTTATGTGCGAAAAACAAATAAATATCATTATTATTGAAGCGGAATTATCATAATCGCATGAATTTGCATTGTATTTATGCACAAACTCCATTCCACTTGGTTTCGGACAATCTTTGTTGATGTTGGATGGGTTTTTTCTCTCTCTCGCTCTCGCTCTTTCTCTCTCTCTCTTTTACTCTCTTTTACTCTCTCTCTCTCGCTCTCTCACTCTCTCTCTCTCTCTCTCTCTCTCTCTCTCTCTCTCTCTGTGTGTGTGTGTGTGTGTCTATCTCTCTCTAATACCCTCTCACTATGTGTGTTTGGAATGGTGTAGGATGTGCGTGTTTGTATATCGTCGAGACGTGGTGGTTGTTAAACCATAAAAACTTGCTTAAGAATTTCATTTTGATGGAAAAAAATATATTTTTTTTTCTTTCTGCTTTTTCTTCTGTTTTTTTTTCTTCTTCTTCTTCTTCTTCTTCTTCTTCTTCTTCTTCTTCTTCTTCTTCTTCTTCTTCTTCTTCTTCTTCTTCTTGTTCTTCAGGAACGATTGCATACGAAACGAAATTTCAATGATGGTGAATATTTTTGCAAGATGGATCTTACATGATGATAGCTACAATGAATGCGACGAAAAATTGAAATAGACGAAAGATAAAATGGACAAATAAAGAAGAAGAAGAAGACGAAGAAGGACGAAATCGTATATCGCACAGAAATTGTATTGTGAAATTGAAGAACAATATACAGCAGAGTTTTTGGTATATGTTTTCATGCGATAACTTGATATGTTCATTTCGTCTGAATCTTCGATGTGCACAAATGTTATAATGTGTTTAGTTGTGCGGCGACAACTCAGTATTTGGCTTGAGCGTCTCTCTTGTATTGTTGCGAATTTCGACGTTATCATTCGAGGTTACTCATTCCAATCCAACAGTTTTGCGGTATACATTTTAACTTCATGTTTGGCCCAAACGGCCCATTAAAGCTTGAAATATTTCTCTTCTTTACATATGTGTGTGTAACTGCCATTTTTCATAACACGATTTCATTGAAATATTTTCAATACATATTTTTTTTTTTTATTCTGATTTTATTTTATTTTTTTTGATTCTCTCAATTCGCTTGATGATCCTATGAACTACATTTTCGATGGCAAACAGTTTTTTTCTTCATCTTCGTCTTTTTCCACATTTCATTTCGCATCATATTGTTTGGCATTTTAGCTATTCTAATGCAGATTGCGAAATATCCAAAATGATTATCTATTGT
Source organism: Resseliella maxima (assembly GCA_029041755.1). Classification (NCBI taxonomy): domain Eukaryota; kingdom Metazoa; phylum Arthropoda; class Insecta; order Diptera; family Cecidomyiidae; genus Resseliella; species Resseliella maxima. The sequence goes on from JAQOWM010000438.1 coordinate 3,357,328, forward strand.
TGTGTACGTTTTATGCACACAAACACATGCAGAGAGAGAGAGAGAGAGAGAGAGAGAGAGAGAGAGAGAGAGAGAGAGCCACAAAAAGAGAGAGAGAGAGCCACAAAAAAAGAAGAGACAGACATTTGACAACAAATGAGAAAGATAGACTGCACGAATGAACAATTCGTTTAGAAGACGAATTTTGCAACAACAAACAGCATCACTTCAAATGGTAATAAAAGAGAAAATAAAATAGAAAGAAAGAGAGAGAGAGATACAGCCAAAGCAAAAGCAAAAGCGAGAGATTGAGATTCATATTGTTATTTATCGTGCAGAAACTCAAAGGAAATCCTGATAGTGATGCCAATTTCTCAATATATGCACATTCAGCGCCTTTAATGGACTAATATTTACATTAACATTTTGGAATAGATTTGATCGATTCCAGTTGGTCGACCGAATCAATGTGTAACTGATTGAAGGGAAAGAATCGAAGACAGTTTGAATGCTTGTGCAAATTAATTTCTCTTTAGCTGTGCGTTATTTACATCCCGCATTCATAATGAATGTTTGCATTTGCGTCAAACCCACGCCAAAAATAAAATGAAAAAAAAAAAAAAAAAAAAAAAATAGAGAAAAAAATATATAACTGACAATGCGTGCAGCAAGAGAGAATGAAAGAACGGAAATCAATGAATATCTCACATCACATTGTGCGAGAGTATTTGTGGTTTTGATGTCTTTTTATTTGTATCATCTCGGATTGTATCTTATTTTTATTGCGTCAATTTCACTTACTTTGTGTATACATGATAGGAAAAAAGCTCGTCAGAAAAAAACAACAACAATAACAACAACAAGAATATAAACGATAAAAAGAAGGGAAAAGACAAAACAACCACCTTGGATTAAATTGGCGGCGATGTTTACTGTCGATAGTAACTCGATTTGTTTGCCATTTGCCGCGCGTTTTGTATCACTGCTTAATAATATACTGACAAATCGACGGCATAGCACAAATCTCTCCATTACCATCCCCAATGTATGACTCTATACAAGCTAACTTGAAATGCTTCGTCATTCTATTTCAAATTGTACGTTCCTCGCGCATTCTATTCGCATTGCTAAACCAAAACTACAATCCCCATTTAACTGAGGAATTGTTTCACATTTTTCAGAATAATATGTGTGTGAGAAAGGCAGAGAGGGAGAGAGAGAGAGAGAGAGAGAGAGAGAGAGAGTGAGTAATAGAGAGAGATTTTCTAATAAAAAAAAAGAAAAACAAAATAAAAGAAGAAAATAAACACACCGAGAGACATCGATTCTTTAACTATTCCGATGTTACAGTTTTATACACATCTTATTGTCTCAGTGATTTGAAATGTGAACCATCAACCACACATTGAATAAATGTGTGCACAGTGAATGCGTTCATATTTTTATTTGTTTGTTTATTTATATGGGACGATGGTTTTTATCAACTCTCTAGTCTTTTTCTCTCTTACTCTCTCTCTCTCTCTCTCTCTCTCTCTCTCTCTCTCTCTCTCTCTCTCTCTCTCTCTCACTCTCACTCTCTCTCTCTCTCTCTTCGAATCTCACTCTCTCACACTATCTCTTATTCACGTTCTTCTGCCATTCTGCGCTATTTTCATCAGTTTGAGATACGACAATAATATATACACTTCGAGATACTATATCTCATTGACTTTTATGCCAGTGAAACAGCTCCTGCTGGTGTCGTCGCCATCGTGTATCACTTTCTGGCCCTCTATCACTATCACTATCACTCTCATTCTCTCTCTCTCTCTCTCTCGCTCTCTCTCTCTGTCGTTCTCAAATCTCACTCTGTCTTTTTCTCTTCCACTCTATCTCTCATTCATTCATTCATTCATTCGCACACTCACTTATTCACTCTATCTATATCATTGCTATTGTTGTTCAACTGTAAATCGAGGTAATATATCTATTTCCATTCTGTACATTAGCCACAATATTGCACAATAAATTATTAACTGTACACCGACATTGGCACCAACAATACCATCTAAATTACAACAATATTCCAAGCTAGGCCACATTCAATATGGTGAAAATATATAGAAACATAGTTATTTTTATTGTGTTTTCATTCGCAAATTTTAGCGTTATGTTGATTGTCGTCGTTGATTTTTTTTTTCTCTCATTTTTTTGTTTGTTTTTTTTTTTTTTTTTTTTTTTTTGAATAAAAATTAGTTTATCGACCCGTTTGTAGTTTATGAATGTGGGTTTGTTGCAGCAAGTCTATATGTCAACCAAAATGAATATAGAAAAAACATTTTAACATTGATTTAACGAATGCGATTCGAATTTGATTGTGGGTAGAGAGACAAAAGAGAGAGAGAGAGAGAGAGAGAGAGAGAGAGAGAGAGAGATGACATGTGGTGAATGTGATTAGTCAGGCTAGATAATTGCGACAAATGTTTGATAATAGTACAAAAATTTAATACCGCCACAGTCATAAAAATAGGATACGCCATGTTTTATTCCCTCTCTTTCTTCCTCTATCTCTTCCTCTATCTTTTCTTCTCTCTTTCTCTCTCTTTCTCTCTCTCTCTTCCTTCATCTCTTCCTGTCTCTTTCTCTCTTTTTTTCTCTCTCTTTCTCTCTCTCCTTTCTCTCTCTCTTTTCTCTATCTTTTCTCTATCTCTCAGCTCTCGTATTCATCTTCTGTTGAATACAAGATAAGCAAGTGGATGTTGATGCTATTGGCCAAAATGACCGTAATAACGCATTAAAAACATTCATACCAAGTTGGTTATTGTGTTAAGTGTCCCTTCCAAAATATTGGACTCAGGCGAGAGATAGAAATCAACAAATAGAATGAAGACAATACATATGAAAGAGAGCATTTTTGTGTGAATCATTCTGACTTCCCCCCCCCCCCCCCCTCAAAATGAAAAGGCGAAATGATATTGACCAAAGCATCAACGAATGATATCCAAGTAGCTATTTTGATAATATATAGAAAATGTACTGTCAAATGCAGTGTAACTGCCGTCTCGTGCAATTCAATTCATAATCATAATGATTACTGTTGCGCGCCACTCATCGAAAATAGTTTCGAATGACTATTGAGAAAATACGAAAAAAAAAACAAAATGAAAAAAAAAGACTATAACGCGAGCGATTTGTAATGTTGCATTGTGTGCTCTTATTAAGTCAAACCGAACCAGCTGGAACTTGATGATGAACAGCGTACATCAGAAGACCAGCTCAACATACACACACACACATACACTCAATACTCAAAAAAGAAACAAACCAGAGAGAAATGACGGTTGTCTGCCATACAAAACATACAGCAAATGAAACACACTATATGTGATTCCTTATAAATTTCTGTGCTTTTTCATTTGTGAATGAGTGAGGGTTTTCACTTTGCTTCATTATTTTGTTGTGTTTTGTTCACATTTTTTTATTTTTTTTTTTTTTTGTTTGTTTGTCTATGTTTGTGTGTGCTCGGTGTCAACCCGTTTCGAAGAAGCTACAACACAGCAGATCTGTTACGAACTGAAAGACAAGGATGCATCACTAGCACCAACATATTTCCTAAGATAAATAACATCTTACTCACACTTTTCGTTTCATCGCTAACACATTTCAAGCAGGACATAACCCAATGCAATATTTCTTGAGCGCACTGAATGAAAATAGCACAGAAAAAAGGGACCAAGAGAATATAACAGATACACATACATACACACACACACACACACACACATATTTATATATAAAAGGGGATGAAATGAAAATTGTTCTGAATTTTCCGAAAAACGTACGAGATTATTGAATGAATGGAATATTCAACTAAATTGAGAATATTCAAATGAAAACATTCTTTAAAAATAACGAAATGTCAATTTTATTGTGAATTTTGTGATTTATTTTGCATTTAATTTTTGGAGAACATTCTTCTGTATTTTGAAAATTACGAGCAATTCTGGGGAAATGAATACATTTTTCGTGAATTTTGCTGAGATTTTGGTTTTCAAGTACGATTTTCGAAACCTTTTTCCTTCAATTTATTCATTTTCTTTCATTTTTCCCAAATTTTCCGACGATTTTCATTTTACCCATATAAACCTATAAAAGAATACAAAATAAAAAAAAAAAAAATACACAATTTATTGGTTCACATTTTTCGGATGGTCGAGTTTTTTTTTTGTTATTTTATTCGGTTTGTCCACAAGAGCAATGGACGTAAATTGTTTACTAGAACGGGATGGATGGAGCAAGGAAAATAATGGCATGGAAAAAATCGCACCAAAAAGAATGAAAAATGAAATGAAAGTATGTCCAAAGTGTTTATTCTTTTTTCTTCTTCTTCTTCTTCTATTTTCGACCCCTGCAACAACTTAACGAATGGCAAACACAATGATAACAAAAAAAAAAGAAGAAAAAAAAATCGTTCCGAAAAAGATGACGAAACATCGGAAATGCGTATTGACTGAAGTAACATCAGCTGCACGAAACAAATTGTCATACAAAAACAAACAAATGCGATTCTCATATACAATTCATATATTCAAACATGCACACACAGTAATAGAGAGGGATAAAGAGACGGAGAGAGAGAGAAAGCGAGAGATATAGAGAGAGAGAGAGAGCGAGAGATATAAGAGAGAGAGAGAGAGCGAGAGATAGAGAGAGAGAGAGCGAGAGAGAGAGAGAGAGATAGAGAGAGAGAGAGAGAGAGAGAGATAGAGAGAGAGAGAGAGCGAGAGATAGATAAAAGAGAGAGAGAGAGAGAGAGATAGAGAAATACAAACACATCAAGCCATTTGAGTTAAGCTTTTGAGAAAACACAACCAGAATAATTATTGTCACATTTCCGACATTGTACAATCATTTATACATATAAATGTATAAATATACAAATATATAGAATCTGATCATCTTTCTCTTGTATTTCTTTTTCCTTGATTCATTTTTCACTTTCACTTTATGGTGGCAATTGATGTTCTAAAGAGAAATGACCACATTAATTGAAATCAATAAATTGCGATTGCTGTATAATGAATTTACCACATTTCTGATATTGAAAGCATCCAATTTAATCGGTGTCATTCAATGAGAGTATTTTTATAAAAATTAGTTTTTGTGCGTATCTGTGTGTACATCGAGCAAAGTGACCAATGTTCAATGGATATAAGTTAATAGCATATGATATGCCGAATATCAAAACGGGGCTTGTTTTTTCTTCTTTCAAGCAAATCATTGTAATAATGAAACGTAAAAAGTGCTTTAACTGTACGAATTAGGATTTACTTGCGAATCATTTTATGTACAAAATGGGCATTGTATCTGTTGTTCGGCAATTCATGAGAAAAAAAAAAATAAAAATTGGAGAATCTCAGTTGAAGAGAGAATACTAGTGAGACAGAGAGTCAGAGTGAGAGAGAGGGAAAGAAAGAGAGAGAGGGGGGGGGGCTCTCTCCCTCGCGAGAGAAAGAGAGAGAGAGAGGGAGAGAGAAAGAGAAAGAGAAAGAGAAAGAGAGAGAGGGAGAAAGAGAAAGAGAGTGAGGGAGAAAAAGAGAGAGAGGAGAGGGAAGAGAGAAAAACGAAAAATTGTACAATGAAAATGTTGTTTATTTCCAAACATGAATGAGTTTTGCCAACGTAGAAACTTATTCGTTTGGCAAATTGACCATGCATTTTATTTACCAAAAACGATTTATTAAACGAACAAACACCGATGTTTCACTAAAGAAATGATACTTCAAATGTAAACGTGCAAATATACATGAAACAAAGACTAAATACAAATAACGTAGAAAGTTTTATTTCGATAAGAAAATCCTTAACGCTTTGCAATGCAAAAATATCTTTGGCTATTCTGAGATTGAGTTTTGCTACTTAAATTCGATTTGAAGTTGAGTATATTACTAGTCGTTTTTCTTCCACCAATATGTATTCTATCTATCTATTAACAATATATTTCTGAATACAACTGCTTTGGGACAATGGTAAAATTGTATGTGCACATGCAAGAATTTAGTTGGCTTGGTTTTTCATTCGTTCGTTCATTTTGTTTCAATTTCAACTTGCAGATGCTACAATTGTTCGTTCACGTGAGCCGAGATATAACTTGGAAATGGAATATTCTTTGAGTTCTATTATTATTTTTATAATAAGTGGTAAGAAAATGAATGGAGTTTTTTTTATTCTTTCTCTCTCTCTTTCTCTCTCTCGCTCTCTCTCTCTCTCTCTCTCGCTCTCTCTCTGATTTCGTCTCGCATTTTTTGTTTCCCAGATGTTTTTTTTTCTTCTTCTTCTTCTCTCTTTTCTATTGCGGCAATTACAACGGCCTTAGGAGAACTATTGATGGTGAACGATGTATTTGGTTTTTATGGCACATGGAATGGAGCACCCTGAACCGAAACTTTCTGGTTGATTGTGCACAACTTGGTTATCGTTATTACGTAACCAATTTTCGAATATAAAAATCCGGAACAACTGTTCGAAACCATCAACAACTTCGATTTGTGTATTTTCAGCAAAAATTCATCCAGCAACGGACTTCATTTTCTTCGTTTTCATTCTGATAATTTTGCAAACCTTTGGCTTTTTTTTTCACTTTGGAACTTGATGCTTTGGAAATTGGAATGCTTTTACGGTGTGTGTGTGTGTGAGTGTGTATGTATGTGCGAAAATTGTACGGGGTTTGAGATTTTATTGCATTTGGGCGCCGATTTTATATCACATTTGAAAAGATCATTTCAACAAATAAGATAAACCGCACAAGCACAATTTTATGCTGCATTTTCATTATGAAATTCGAATTTTGTGAGTAAATTGCAAAATGAATTAAAAACACTTGATTGCAAAATCGTAACGAACAAACAAAATCTACATTACATGAAGAAGGAATGAAGAAGACGACGACGACGACGACGACGATGAAAATTATGAAAGAAAAGGGCATCATAGAATGAACAATTTCGATTTCTCTGCTTAAGGGAGTGATGAAACAAATTAAGAATATTAAATATTTTTCCTGGAACACAAACAAACACACCCGTTTTGTAGTTGAAGTTCATTTGCTCCCGACAATCCGAATCACGATAAAGGAAAATGCTCTAGATCACTTATTTAACTTGGCTTCCTAAATGAAAGTTGCACCGCCAAGGGAAATGGAACAACAACAGATAACATCACAAACAGGCAACAAACGCAACAGAAACAACAACAACAACAACAACATTGACAACAGCAGTAGCACCAGCAGCATCAACAAATAAAATGCTGTTAACTATGAGAGCGCATTTCAAGCATATTTTTTAATCAAGATGATTTTAAAGACATCGTATCCAATATAAAGGTTTCTACCGAAGGGAAATTATTTTATTTTCTTTGCCGATTTCGTTGCCTTTTAACACATACACAAAATGTCTGTGCGTGCGTGCGTGCGTGCGTGCGTGTGTGCGTGTGCGCGTGTTTGTATGTACGTTTTCCATTTGTACAAATGTAGTTAATGTTTATTCATGCCGTCGATCGAATGGTGTCTTTTTTTTTGCATATATTTCAAAGCGCGTATTTAAATTTCAACATGTACCATTCTCGCGAATGTTACCATTTTCTCAAAACATTTATAAATTTGATTATACAGACGCGTATGGCATATATCGTGCATGAAAATTTTCAACTTTTGC
>JAQOWM010000438.1:3370000-3390000 GCA_029041755.1 Resseliella maxima
CTATCTCTCGCTCTCTCTCTCTCTCTCTCTCTCTTTCTCTCTCTCTTTTTCTCCCATTCTCTTATCTCTCAATCTCTCTTGGTTTCTGTTTCTATTTTCATCGTGCAGAAATGTGTGCTGTTAGTTTGCAAAAAAAAAAGCATTCTTTATCATTGTAAAATTCATGTTTACTCTACGGCATTAAAAACCATGATGACAGAGTTTCACTTTTGGGGCGGTTAAAACTGATTAAAATGTGGTTATCAATCGTTGTGTGTGTGTGCATATGTTTGTGTGTGCGTGAGTGTTTCTAACACAGAATATCATTTCAAATGTTTCTATCAAATTAATTTTACCAATTCATCAGAGACAGAAAAAAAGGAGTGGATGGAACCATCGGTATCATTTTGAAAAAAAAAAAAAAAAAAAAAAAAACAATTCAAATAAAATTTGAGCACATCTAATAGTTTCAAATGAAATCCATATCTTGTTCTAAAACAAAAATTGTTGCAAGATTTTATGTTTAAACTTGAAACTGTTGATATTTGTTTAGATAATCATAAAATCGTTATTTTAAATGACTTTTCAGCAGACATAATAGTGCGGTTGGTTGATGTTTTTTTTTTTTTTTTCTCTCGGATTTTCAAGAGATTTGCCACATTTTATTGAAATTTGAAACTGTCGATTCCATAAAATGTGAACAAAAATGCATGATTTGATGATTTTATCCAATGAACGAAGTTTTAATTTTCATGAATCATGAATAAAAAAACGACACACACAGAGAGAGAGAGAGAGAGATTGAACTAAAAACTGCTTCCAAAATTATCGATAAAACTGTGTGAATGTTGCTGGTAATTCGCGGGCAATAAAATTGTTTGCGATCACTTTTCATGCTGTAAAATTTTTATTTGTCGTTTGATTTCGTCTTTTTCGGCGCAGCAACAATATCAAGATGAGAAGAAAAAACACACACACCAATAGCAACAACAACAACATGTCATTGATAATAAAAACTTAGCAATGATTCAAACGCAACGATGCGATCTCTCTTTTTCTATCTCTCTCTCTCTCTCTCTCTCTCTCTCTCTCTCTCTTTCAATAAAACACTTTGAAAATGGTTTAAAAATCCTTTTTTCTCCCAATTTATCGATTATTATTGTTTTTTTTTTTATTTTTTTATTTTTTTTTTTTTTTCATTTTCTTCTCTCAAAACAATAGCAATTCAGAATACATCGAAAATGTTCTTAGCTTCAGGACACTCAAACACATATGCACAATGCAATGGAAATGCAATAATTGCGTTACGGCACTAATTTATCGTTTCCGATCGCAGGCATTCCAAAAGCCAAAATCAAGGCACCAAAAATGAATTTCAACACAAAAACAAAGCAAAAAAAATAAAACACAAGAGATCGAAACGAAAGAATAAAAAAACCATCAAATTGCTCAAATGCTTAGCGATTCACAAATACACATACGCACAGGTATCGACACTATAATAATAATATCATTTGCTGCTGCCTTTTTTCTCTCTGCATTTTTATTCTTGTTCCGAACATTCTGTATATCAGGCCAATCAGAGGTAATTATTGCTTTGATAAAGATTGTTTTTTTTTTTTTTTTTTTGATACGATCTCATGCTGTTTTCCATCTTTTTCGAGAAAAAAAAACTTTTTTTTTTTTTATTCTTCATCTTCTTCTTCTTCTTAGTATTATTGAACATGCATTTTTGAAAAATCAAAACAATCAAAACATTTACGAAAAAATAAATGAAAAAAATATATAAACAACACGACAAATTCACGCAGATGCAATGAAATTGTATGGTTCTGTCAACATATAATTAAAAGTCTTTTATATTTTATATATCAAATTGAAAATGCAGACTTTTACGCAAAAAACAACAACCACTATTAAATGCCAGCTCAAAGCACATAGGATCACGTACAAAATCAAATGACTTTTAATTGATGTCACATTTGTGAAGTGAAATGAAATTGAATTTATTCATTGCCACACATTTTTTTTTTTTTTTCTTGGACGACACAATCAACGAAAATAATCTTTTTCACATCGAACAATCATAAATTCCAGAGATGAATGAAAAAAAAAAAAAAAAAAATACAGAAAATTTTCAAAATACTTAAACACTGAACAAAACAAAGTGATCAAGAATGAAAAAAGAAAAAAAAAAAAATCTTTTTTTCTCAAACATACGTTTTTCTTTTCTCTCGAAAATGCACTGGGACTTGTTATAAATTCCGTAGTAATCTGCACTCAAATGTTTTGTAGCTCCCGTTGATTGGTTTTTTTTTTTTCAAAATTTAATTGCACAACAACTTGGACAAGAGATTTTATATTCTTTTTTCTCACTTTAAACATTTGGTATTTCACTTAACTTCTGTTTATGACACAATTGTTTAAATCATTTTTTTCACTTTTAAATGCAAATCGAATAAATTCTGTCAAATTTTAACCGTATAAACACTATTAGTGATGTTCTTTTTTGTTGTTGATGTTGCTGTAAATCCACGATTTAAACAATTTTTTTTTTTCCGTGTGCATTTGTTGTTTTTGTCACGCTAAAATTCAATTTCATTTGCTTATGCACGCATTGAAATAACACACAATAAATTTTTATTCAACCGGGAAAATATTTCATGTATTTTGCATATAAAATGTGTGAAAGAAAGACAGATAGAAATTTGTTGTTTGCACAATTATTTTTCTATTGAATTGCGTTTGAGCGAATGAGTAAATTCAATGCAATTTTTTTTTTTTTTTATGCACTAGCTAATCAACACACTCAATTCAATCAATTCACTTGACTTGATGGTTTCAGTAAGCAATTTAAATGATCCAATGCACACAAAAATCAAATATGCAAAAGTTTTAAGTTGTTGCTATTTTGCATACTTTGTTGGCAATAATTCTATATTTTTTTTTTTTTTTTTTCCACCGAAATTGCAGATAAATTAACACTCACACTTGATGCCAATTGATGGACACTTGCTATGTTGGAAGAAAAAAAATTTTTTTTCTTTTTTCGGTGTTGAATTTTTCGTTGGAGCACCGCTTATCAAAATCTTTGTCAACACATTTAGCACAAATTTTTTTTCATTCCGGCAATTTATTCTATCATTCGCAATTTCTTTTTTTTCTTATTCGGATTCGTTTCGAATTATTTATAAAGATCGTTGTTAATTTTCGAATTTTTCATAATTTCAAATTCGATAATTTTGTTTTCTTTAGCTATATTTTTTTTTTTCTCTTCAATTCATCGAATGTAATTCGCTTAGAATTTCGAACGATTTCGATATTGTTGAAAAACATAAACACGCGCGAACAAATCTACGACGAAACGTATATATGAACGTCCTCATTACTGAAGAGCGAAACACGAACTAATTCGATGTTTACGCTACAGAATACACATAAGTGGTGTATGCTAACGATTGACAAGACGGAGTGTGCAACAACGGATAGCGGCATATAAGCGCGTGTATGAACGTATATGGAGAAGAGAGAGAGAGAGAGAGATAGAGCAAGAGACGATGACGTTAGCAACGAAACGCACGGTAACGATGATGTTGATGATGATGATGATGACGATGGTGATATTGTGTTGAGCAAACGACACTTGCCGTTGTCGCCGCGAACGAAGCGTTGGTCAAAATATACACCAAGAGGAATTCAGGAATAGAAAGAAGAAGCGGAAGAGTGAGAGAGAGAGCTAGAGAGAGTGAGAGAGAGAGAGAGAGAGAGTGAGAGAGCGAAAGAGAGTGAGAGAGCGAGAGAGAGAGAGAGAGTGAGACAGAGAGAAAGAGAAAGATAGAGAGAGAATGGAGAGTGAAGAGACAGCGACCGTGTTTCGTGTGACAATGTCTTGAGGCATTTCTTTGATCATCTTGTTCTTTTGCCATCGCATTTGTTACGACATACAACTTGTATACTTGTATGCTTTTTTCATATAGTGGCAATTTGCGATGTTTCCGATATAAACGGTTTTGGATGTTGAAGTTGCATTTGTGCGTTAGCGTTCAGTAGTCTGTTGGTATTTTTTTTTTTCTTTTTCTTTTTTTTTTTGTTGAAACATTTGTGTTATGGAGAATGGTTTGCGCATACGGTCGTGTGTAAAGTCTTTACGGCATCTGTGGGATGAAATTGGCTGGAGAATAAGATGCACGCATCTAACTAGAAGAAGAAGAAAAAAAAAGAAAACATCGCATGCAGACCAGATTGTGTAGAATGATGAAGGCGGAAAGAGGGGAAATATGCTATAGCGCAATGATGATGATGACGATTCGATGCGTTCGACACTCATGATGATTTCATCGCAGAAAGGAGAAATATTTTGCTATTTTGTACCAACGATCAAGTGCAACGCTTTTCTTTGGCAACACGATGCATGATTCAATTTTATATTGAAAGACAGAACAAACTGAAATGAAACACATACCACATGTACTTGTTGGCCAACGCATACGGAAACTTGAACCCAGAGGATAAACGGTTAAGTTTTAATTTTAAACGAAATTATGGTACACATAAATATTTCGTTGTGTTTTATTTTTCATCTGTCTGGTTTCATTTGCTGCACACAATTTTCAATACAATATTCTCCAACATTTGTTCATTACATTTTGCCTTATCTGAAACGGTAACCTCAACTCTTATTTAATTTTTTGTTTTTTTTTTCGTCTATTTCGAATTTTTTTTTTTCCTTCTCTCTCATCAAATAGTTGAGGTTTTATATTCATATTCATAGCTTGTTATTCTCACCAATACAATATATTTCAAAATTAACGAGATTTTCGGAAAGTTTCAGTCCAAAACTGATTAAATTCCATTTGGATAACATTTTTCATCGACATTGCTTGTATGGTATCCATTAGGAATTTAAATTATATTTTGATATTTTGCTAACATCATGATTTTGCTTGATTTGTTTTGTGATGGGTGATTTAGTTGAAACATTAGAGAGAGCGATAGGATTGAAAAGGGGGGAGATGGGGGAGATGATGAAGATGAAGATGGAGGAGATGATGAAGATGGAGGAGATAATGAAGATGGGGAAGATGGGGAAGATGGGGAAGATGGAGGAGATGGGGGAGAGGGGGATAGAATGGGAGAGAAGGAACAGAAAAGATGGAAAGAGATGGTAGAAAGAGATGGAAAGAGAGAAAGAGATTGAGGAATGTAGAGAGAGGGTGAGAGATAAAGGGAAATATGTAATTGCAGATAGAAAGATAAAAAGAGACAGAAGGAGTGAGACACGCAAATCTTATGAGACGGCATAGTTTGTAAAGACTGCAACAATTATGCCATGGTAATAACAATTTACAACTTCATCGGAAAATTAACCATTGAGACAATAAGAACAAGAAATTTCCCGTCAGTATTTCTTGTCCTCTGAACTGTGAGTCGCAAAACAAAATTATTCGCAAAAGAAATGAAGTAAAATGATGTAAGTGGTCTCTTAAATGGTATTAAAGATATTTATTAGTTTCTAGCTTTGAAAGTTCAATCGACAATACTGGTTCAACTTTGACTAATACATGCAACAATCTGAGAGTCAGTACACTTTCTCTCTTTCTCACTCTCTCTCTCTCTCAATATTTCTCTCTCTTTCTCTCAGCCTCTTCTCACTTGCTCTCTCTATCTCTTTCGCTCTCTCTCACTCTCTGTTGCACTTTCCCACTGGAGATGGAGAGAGAGAGATAGAGACAGAGAGAGAGAGAGAGAGAGAGAGAGAGAGAGAGAGAGAGAGAGAGAGAGAGAGATAGAGACAGAGAAAGAGAGAGAGAGAGAGAGACAGACAGAGAGAGAGAGAGAGAGAGATAGAGAAATAGAGAAAAGAGAGAGAGAGAGAGATAGAGAGAGATTTTTTTTTTTTCCTTTGCCTCGATTATATTTCTCTCTCAACTATCAATTACATTCTCAGAAGTTTTACAAGCACAATTAATTTGTTATATTTTTGTCTCGACTAATTACCATTTTTCCTTTATCTTCACAGTGGATATTCAATAACCATCCAATAAATACATATAATTCATGCTACTTATATTATAAATCAATTTCTTGCTTATGCAACATTTTCGCAACAAGTTTGCTTTCTTCGAATTTAAGGTAAAAGTTCATTTGGTCTCTAGAGTTTATCTCAAAAGAATTATTTGCTTTTAATGGATCTTCGGATCCTACATACTCTTTCTTTTTATTTTTGATTTTTTTTTTATTTTTTGATTTTTTTTTTATTTTTTTATTTTTTTTTTTTTTTTGCATTTTGTTTGTGTGTATTGCCATGGAAATGCAAATTGAAGCGGAAATTGCGTCATTGGTGGTGTCAAGTGTCTTATCAGTTATAGATAGATGTTCATTCTTGTGAATGTTATGTGGAAGCATTCGTTGGTCCGGATGTCTGATAAGTGACCAATTGTGTAAGTCGTTTGACAATGCTATCCTTTACATGCATAATCAATTCACGTGTATCTTCCAGTAAATGCGTAAACAACTTTAACTGGTCGCCTCATGGTCGGAATTTATTTTTTTTCCTTTTCTTCTCCTTCTTCTTCTTCTTTGCTATACTCCTTTCGGAAATGTACATACTTTTGGTTCGTTTTGTCTCCGATGGGAAATAGAAAATAATTTAAGTGTCTTTTAACATTTAATTAACCAATTAAAAGTTGTACATATGGTCAGTTGCAGTGTGATCATATTCGATATATTTCGAACAAAATTCATTTTACATTGCATACTGCATACCACTCGAATATACCATTCATTCGCATTTCGTGTGTGTGTATGTGTCCCTCGACAAAACCATCCCATTTTCGAAATCTCGAACTCGCACTCAACCGCCGTGTATTACACAGTGGAGTTTTCGAGTCCCCAAATTCAATATGATAAATCTATGATGAATCGAAATGGATTTTGTATTGTAATGAATTATTATTGTTTTTCAATACTGAGTGTGTGTTTGTGTGAGAGAAAGAGAGAGAGAGAGAGAGAGAGAGAGAGAGAGAGAGAGAGAGAGAGAGAAAGAGAAAGAGAGCGATGCCATTTAGCGAGATGCAATTTAATGATTTCCCTGTTTATATTTTACTGGGTTGCGGTACGATAATGTTGTCTGTTGGCGTTAGTTATATATATATATATACATATTCTTTTTTTTTTCTTTCTGCCAAATAGAATTTGCTGCTTTTGAATTGGCTTAATTATGTGTGTTCAGTATCATAATAAGCATAACGATCAACATTACCATAATACTATATCTTTTTGTTGCAATTTCTTCTTCTTATTCGTTTTTTTTTCTTTCTTGATGTTGTCGTTTTTTCACGTTTCACTTGAAAAGTCCAATTCAAAATACGATGATGATTAAATTTTATGCGCACACACAAAGTCATGGACGAAAGAAATAAAAAAAAAAACAAAAAAAAAAATAATGCAACTATTTCCTTTCTTACTCATTGGCTCCAATGTAAAGGAAAATAACAAAAAAAAAGAAAAAAAAACGAAAAGAAAATATGAAACCCCGGTTGCGGTTTATTTCTTGCGTCTTTCTCTTGCTTTTGTAAAAATAATAATCTCTTGTTTTGCTCGGGTAATTTTTTTTTTCCTTCATCTTCTCTACTTATTTCGGGTGATGCTACTCTTGTGAACCAATCTCATTTGAAACGCACTCAATGTTTTGGTTAAATTGGTGCGGCGATATCTCGATATGCTTCTGACTGCTCTGTTTTCACTTGTGCGGTTAGTATACACAATTTTTTTTTTTCTGTTGTTGTTGTTACTGTTTGTTATTTGCCACCGTTTTCATGTTCTATGTACGAACGTGTTAATGAAATTCTGTTGGTGCATTTCGGGCGAAAAGATCGTCTCAAGGAAAACATCATCAAAAACTAAAAAAACTTTATCAACGATGAAGTAAAATGCAAAAGAAAAAAAAAAAAAAATGAAATGAAGAAAAAATGAAAACCAAAAAACCGGAAAAAAAAACCCAACAAAATGCAATGGCCATGGAAAATGCACGGGAAAAAATCTCATCAAGTCGAGAGGTGCATCAAACGATGGCAAAGCAACCGAAATGAGTGAAAATTGCTTCTGTTGAATGCGATAGCGCAAAGTCGAGAAAATGAACCAATTTTTAAATTGTGCACAACATCGAGCGTAAGAAAGTGCAGGCTTTATTCGATAATCTCAAAACAATGATGGCAATAAGTGTTTTTCAAAAAAGAAAAAAAGAAGAAAAAAAATGAAGAAGAAGAAGAAGAAGGAAAAGAAGAAGAAGAAGAAGAAGAAGGAAAAGAAGAAGAAGAAGAAGAAGGAAAAGAAGAGAAAAGAAGAAGAAGAAGGAAAAGAAGAAGAAGAAGAAGGAAAAGAAGAAGAAGAAGAAGAAGGAAAAGAAGAAGAAAAAAGCGGAGGAAAAACATTAGAAAAAGTCTGACGTATCGGTTAGAACGCAGGGGATGTAAACGATAGTGATTATGTGTGAAGATGATAAATAAAAGTACCCTCGAATATAAATGCGTCATCAAACAAGATTTAACGGGAAAGTATCATTCATCAAAATAACAATTAAAATGTGTTCATTTTTCGTTTTTATATATCAAATCGCATGGAATTGCATTGAATTGATTGAAATGAGTGAGTCGAGTAACATATTTGTATGAATTTTTTTGGGTTGTCAAGATAGCATTCTTGTGGCAATTGATTTGGGCGCATTTTTTTTTTTTTTTACTTTGTTAACCTGGGAAAAAGTCACACAACAAACCGTTTGTGGAACATTTTTGCCGATACAAATACGGGAATGGAATCATGATGATCAAAAATGTTTGACGGCGAATTGAGCAGCAAAAAACAAAAAATGATGAAAAAATATGTCGAAAGAACATGTGCAATTCAGCATTTGTGCTTATATGCGTGTTATACACATTTAAAATCCAAAAGAATTCGTGTTTTGCTCTCTTTCGGTTCGTGCTGATTGTTTTTTTTTTTTTTTTTTTTTTGACTTTTTACCGAATGCTTGTACTGTCGACATTACTTGCTTTATGCAACTCGAATCGACTTTTTGAAATGATATTATGGCGCGACCAAAGAAATTACGAAATGAGCAAAAATAAAGAAAATGAAAAACAACAACACAAAGAGATGCAATGAACCAAGTCGATCATGTGCACAGAGTAAAAGAGAGTTTTGTATGTATTGCTGCTAATAACACTATAATCGATAACTGATGCTGTTGCACTGTGCAACATCAGCATCAATCGATGCATCAGCACACTGATGACAGAAGCAAGAATGAAACACGCAGACATCTATTGAGCTGTCGAATGAACGGGAAAGAAAATCAATTGACAAGCAAAAAAATAAAAAGAAAAAAAAAAATAAAAAAAAATAAAAAAAGGCGAAAAAATCAGAAAAAAAAATTTATAAAGAATTTCAAATGAAAATTGCAACTACAGAAGCAAAGCGAGTGTAAGCGAGCTGGCGAATAGAGAAAAAAAGGGGACGATACTCGAAGAAGACTGAAATCAAGTCAAGAGAACTTTAATAATAATATCGAAAAGCACGTTCGCGAACCAAACGCTCGACGTATTATGCTCTTTATAAACCATAAAAATTTTTGGTTCATTGGTTGCATACATTGGTTATGTGCAGTTGATTGTGTATAGCTGCTGCTGCCGCTGCCGATTGAACAAACATAGCACAGTTGAGCATGATATTTGCCATGCGGAGAGAGAGAGAGAGAGAGAGAGAGAAAGAGGGGGCGAGAGAGCGAGAGAGAGTGAGAGAGAGATAGAGAGAGAGAGAGAGAGCGGGAGCGAAAGAGATTTGATCATTGTTTTTTTGTTTTTAAATTCAATTTTTTTTTTCTCTCTATTTGTTTCATTTATTCTATTGTGTCGTTTTACCAATTCGGAAGTCAATGCAAAATGATGCTAGTGCATGTGCATGTGTTTTGTTTTGTTTTCATTTTATTTACTCGCCGCCGTAATTCTTCTTCTTCTCTTCGTCATCTTTTTTTTTTTGCTGCTGCTGTTGTGTGTGTGTGTTTTTTTTTATTTTACGCCAGTATGCTCTCTTTTTAGTTCTGCAATGAGCATTGCTGTCGATGCAGGTTGCATCAACATTGCTTTATCTCATGCAACTTGGGTTCTTTTGAGTCTTTTATATGGTTGAAATTCGGCACGACCAGATATCAAAAATTTCAGCATTTTTGATGAAAAGATATTTCATCTTTTGCTGTTGCCACACATTAATATACAGACGAATTTTACGAAACAGGATCATGTTTGTTTGTTACGTTCATTTTTAGTTAAAAGAAAATAGTCGAAATGCAGTATCCAAAGCACGCATTACAATCCTTCGAAATGAATACTTGTTCATCACCGTTGCCCTTTCTTTCTTTCTTTCTTTCTATCTTTCTTCCACTCTTTCGGTGTTGTGCGCATAATGTTTGAATTACCATCCTTTTACGGTTCACCTCTTTCCGCTCTTACAATATCTCTCTTTTCTTTCTGCTCATTTTACTGCTTTCAATGGGTTTCTCTACTCTGCATTGCTCTCTTCTTCGTGTTGACTTGATCGCGTTAAATTTGTTCTCTGTTGATTCGTGTACAATTTTTATTTTCTTCACTCTCCCTCTCTCGCCCTCTCTCTCTCTCTCTCTCTCTCTCGCACTCTTTCTCTCGCTCTTTCTCTCTCGCACTCTCTCTCTCTCTCTCGTTCCCTCTCTCGCCCTCCATTCCTTTTAGCTCTTTGGTGTCTGTGTGTTTGTTTGTTTCCGTTGGCTTCCTCAATACAGTTGCATGCCTGAACACCAAATTGTGCAATAAGGCGACCGCAACGACATTTCTTTTACTCATTTAGTTGTCTTTATTTTCGACATTTTTGTGCAATGAATTTTCTGTTCTGATGCTCGTTCGTAGCGATTATATGCTCACCTGACAACATATTCTAATGTTGTTTCATCTTCAACATCTTGGTCGTGGTCGTGGTCTGTTGGTGACTGTTATTGCTACCGATTGCGTTGAATATTCCATTGACTTTGATATTATCATCATATTTTCTTTAGATATATACTTATTTTTTTACAGTGTATTTATAATTTTACCGATGCTGCCGGTCTTCATTCCTTCTTGCTCTCTGTCTCTCTCTCTCTCTCTCTCTCTCTATCTCTCTCTCTCTTTCTCTCTCCCTCTCTCTCTCTCTCTCCTTCTCTTTGTTTGCATCATTTTCCAATTTGCAATTGTTGAGTCGTTTGTTTTTGATGACTTGTGCCCACAACGGGCGTTTGGTTGTTTCTATTTCGCACATTTATTGTGATTTCTAACCATATTTGTTGTATAGTGTCTGTTGGTGTTTCTGTGTTTTGGTTTTTTCTTTTGATTTTTTTGTTTTGTTGTGATGTTATATATTTTTTTTTTTCTTTCTCCCAAGCATTTTGAATTGGTTTTGCGTGTAATGTCTTTTAAATGTACATTGAATGGTGATATTGGACTGACTAAAAACATGTGTTTTTGATGCGATTGCCATCGTGTGCGTCGAGAGATGGGCTGCATCTATTCTCAGGCATACTATTTGATAACATTGTACATGTTTGGTTCATTCATATTATCTCGATGCCTTTAATTTTGTTTGTTGCTACTGATGATGATGCTACTGCTTCTGCTCCCGTTGATGGTTTTTTTTCTTTATATTTTTTTCCCCTTCATTGCGCTAACAAGAATCGTTAAGTTATCGAAGACCAAAAACAAACAAAATATACCAAATAAAACACAGAAAGAAAAAGAGAAACTAGAACTGAACAAACCAAACGATACAAAGAATAAGAAAAGATCGCAACAACCATGCACCATGAGTATAAATGAATGGTGTACTATGCAAACAAACAAGTACTTTTAGATTTTATTATAACAATTTGAAAACAAGTTTCATTTTGCAACGATATTAATTTTATACATACATAATGTTCGCGCGCTGTTTGTCCACATGCAATCTCCATCCTTAATAAGCAAACGCTTATAACAAGGCAAAAGCATTAAAAAAAATATCAACAACAATACTAACGATCAGAAAGAGAGAAAGAGAGAGGAGAGAGGAAGAGAGGGGGAGAGAGGGAGAGAGAGGAAGAGAGGGGGAGAGAGAGGAAGAGAGGGGGAGAGAGGGGGAGAGAGAGGAAGAGAGGAAGAGGGGAGAGAGGGGGAGAGAGGAGGGAGGGGGAGAGAGAGGAAGAGAGGGGGGAGAGAGAGGAAGAGAGGGGGAGAGAAAGAGAGAGAGAGAGGAAGAGAGGGCAGAAGGAAATTTCTTGAGGAACAACAATGAAAAAAAAAAAAAAAATCAAGAAAGTGGCAAAGAAAAGAGTTTTCTGCTCGTACAAAATCGACAATAATTGAACGCATTTTCTGTAATAGGAAAATATTATAACAATTCATGCAGAAATAGAAAACAAAAATGAAGAAAAATAAAAACGATAACAACGACCACAGAAAAAAAAGATGATTGTAAACGAAACTTGAATGTGACATTAATATTTGAAAGTAAATTTCAACAACTTACGACCATCCAACGGTATCAAAAAGAAATTTTGTTATTACAAAGAGAAAAAATCCGATTTTTTTGTCCTTGTTATTCTATTATTTTTATTTTTCTGCACGTAAATTTGATTCTCGTGACGATGTTGAAGATGTAAATATCTCTTATGTGGTTTTCAAAAAAAAAATTATTCAATTTCAAAGTGCTACAGTTTATCAACCAATTTAAGTAGTAAGTACATGAAAGTAAATATTCTTTTTTTTTTCTTCAACTTGAAACACTTTTTATTCAACAAATTTGGTTTGAAAATTATCAAAATTGGTTTTAGTGTTTTCAATCATTTGGTCTGAATAGTGTCACATTTAAGACAACATTTATGTAACAGAAAGATGAAGAAGACAAAGAATGAAACAAAACCCAATGTATGAAGCGAAGGTAAAATATGAAATTCATATTATGAATACATCTTTTTGTTGGTGTCACTTGTTCATTTTTATGAACATGTGCGCTCTACTTATACGGAAAAGGCACTTTAAACCTGAAATTGAATTGATTATGACTGCAATGCTAACACAGCTATTTTTACAAGATCCCTCGCTCTCTCTCTCTCTCTCTCTTTCTCTTTCTCTTACTCTCCCTCTCTCTCTCTCTCTCTCTCTCTCTCTCTCTCTCTCTCTCTCTCTCTCTCTCTCTCTCTTTCAATCTCTTTCTCTCTCTCTCTCTCTCTGTTCGTCATTCATTTTTTCCCCTATTCAGCTTATTTCTTTGCACGCCCTCTTGCATATTCATCTTCATCACTGATATATTTTGTTATTCTCTTCTCCTTTTCCTTGATTCGCCTGGGTTGTTTTATTAAAGCGTATCTTAAATAAATGGACTCAGCTACTTGTGTTGTTTTTTTCTTTTTTTTTTTTTTTTTTTTTTGTAAAAATGTTGTGTTTTTCTTTCGCTCTCATCATTTTACTGTTGATTGTGTTTTTATCCTTCGCTAAAAGTGTGAAACAAAATGACATAGAAAGAAGATGAACAAAAAATAAAGGCAAACGTCACATCACAAGATGGTACATACTAAATAGGATGGCGGTGACTATCTTAACTAAATGCAGCTACTGCAACACCGGCGAATATTTTATGCGAATCACACATGTGTAATAAACATCATCATCAGAAGCATTATACATTTCAAGTCCATTCACAAAATGTTCCTTCTTCTTTTTCATTTGCATTGACTTCAGTTCAGTGTTGGTTCAATTGGATTTGTTGTTGTTTAGAGCGTGTTGTATTTACAAGTGTGTATCTCTTTTTCTCTTTTCCAATTTTTTCTCTTTTTCAATTTTTTTTTCTTTCTCTCTCTCTCTCTCTCTCTTTCTCTCTCTTTCTCTCTCTCTCTCACTCTCTCTCTCTCTCTCTCTCTCTCTCTCTTTCTCTATCTTTGTTCCCTTTCCCCCCCCCCCTCTCTCTCTCTAACTGTCTTTCTCCCTTTTTATTCATCTCTATATCCGTATCAAACTCTTTCACATGTTATGCATGTGAGCAGTTGTCGAGCATTGGGCACAAAAGGAAACGCAAAAATAAACATGTAAATAAAAACGAGTTAATAACAAAATTGCAACAACAATGTTACACAGTGTAGCATGTGATAGCATTGGCATCACTTGGTCAAGCATTGAAGAATGACAACGACGGTTGGGTTTGAGTTTGGTTTGCCAAAGGGAACAGAGCGCCTGGTTTCGATCGAACGAAAGATGAACACATGTAATGGCTTTTGACTGCACTTTACCTTTGATGTGTATATGCTCTGTGTACTGTATGCATGGTGCTTGGATTGCATTTCAGTCACTCTTATTCAATGTCGTTGTTGTTGTTGTAGCTGGTTCGTTTTTTTTTTCGTTCACTCACTCCTTCTCTTTCTCTTGTTTTTTGTTTTTTTTTTTTTTGCTTCTTTTTGAATTGGTTTTCTCTTACTTTTTTGGCGAGTGAGTGAACGCTCTCTATTTCAATCTTTTTGCACGTATATCTTCCTTGTACGTGCGTACGTATATCGTGTGAATTTTCATTTAGAAATACAGCTCTATATAGCTCAGATATATATTCCACGGCATGTCGTAATTGTGTTGTGGTGCTCCAGTGTCTCTATCGATACCACATTATGATGTTGCTTTTTAATTATAAACACAATTCACCTGTGCAATGACCAAGATGGTGTATGTGTATTGTATGCATCTCGGTTAGTTGCTAAAATGGAACGTTTTATACGTGTACGATGTTGCGATGCAATGCAAAGGTTTTTCGTTTTTATTTGTTGTTGCTATTGTTGGCTTGTTCGATTTGTTGCTACTTCGATTGCATCGCAACCAAACCATTCCATTCTCATCAGCACTTCTTGCTTCTTTTTTTTTTGTTCACTTTGGGTTTCTGTATCTTTTTTCGATTTCGATAAACTGACTAGCCAAACGCAATGAAATACAGATCAATATAGTTACCACACCAAATTGATTTTATCATTTTCCAAAATGCACTTTTCCAAAAACTAATGTTTTTTTTTGGAGTTTTTAGTTTCGATGCAAGACTCATATTATTGAGTTTTAAAGCTAATTCATTTTATTCGTTAAATATTAAAATATTTAAGAAATATAAAGCAACTCTTTATACTTAAATGATATTTATTGCAAATTTAACGCATTTAGCATTAAAATAAAATAACATCTCTTGAAAATTATTGATGAACTCAAACATTAGTTATGACTTTACTCATAATATTATTTCGCATGAAAACAATACAAGAGAAGATAAATGTGAACCAGAGTTGAAAATAGAGATCAACAGCAAAACAGAGATAGAATGGAGGAGAATGAGAGAGAGAGAGAGGGGGGAGAAAGAGAGAGGGAGAGAGAGAGGAAGAAAGAGAGCGGGAGAGAGAGAGAGAGGAAGAGAGAGGAAGACAGCGAAAGACAGCGGAAAACATAGATAAATTGTGAGAAGGATAGAGTGACACAAAAAGAGAGAAAGAGAGATAGAGATAAAAAAAGAAGTGAAAGAGAGAGAACAGAAGATAGAAGGAGACCGACAGATTATTATTATTCCATTTCGCAGTTGCTGTCGTACAACAAGTTGTCATCAACAAACTAAATTGTCTTGTCAAGAACAGACTGCGTGTCAACACTTTGGTCATAAAAAGTTAAAAGAGAAAGAGAGAGAGAGAAAAAAATCGTTTTATTTATTTAATGAACATGAAATAAAATGTTAAATGAAAAGATGATGAGAGGGGAATAAATATCGAATTGATTTTATAGATACAAAACGATGATTTAAATGATAAGCAAGTAAATGGCTCATGAACTTCGAAAACATGAATATTTACTAGCTGATTTCTCAAGGTTTCGTCAAAACATGCGTTTGCTTTCATTTTTATTGAACACATTGAGACAAAAAGAGTCGAAAACCGTTTTTGGCCTCCTACAACGTAAACATCGTTTACCAAATGTTTGTGCACTGGTGTGTTTGCAACTCTTAGCTAGAAGAGAGAGAAAAAGAGGGAGAGAGAGAAGGAGAGAGAAGGAGAGAGAGAGAGAGAGAGAGAGAGAGATAGAGAGAAGGAGAGAGAGAAAGAGAGAAAAAGAGAGAATAAGAGAAAGAGAGAGAAATAGAGAGAAAAAGAGAAGGAGAGAGAGGTAGGAAGAAAAAAAAAGGCAACCAACTTCTGTTTGATCCGTTGAAATTGATTTGAAGAGAAACAAAAATTGAACATATAGACATCGTGTGCATCCAATGTAATTTTTGTGAGATTGTCACCGATAAGAGCGAACCGAAAAACATTGAGAATTAAGATCGAAATTCCAATGTAGTTAGTCATAGGTTTTAAGTTACCAAAATTCTAAAGAATTCAAATTGAATAGGACAAACGCCAATGCATTGATGGAAAAGGTAAAAAAGAAAGGAGAAAAGATGAAAATCAAAGTAGACACAAAAACAGATCATTCATTCATTTTCGGTCTAATGTTAAATGATTTGGTTGTGTTATGTGACGCCGGAGACATTGTGTGCACTGTTTTACATGTATTCAGAGTTTACACGAAGGAGAATCAAAGTGAAGTTGATGTTCAATGTACAATTTTTGCAAGTCTATTTGCTCCTGTGGAGAGAGCACATTCAATACAAACCAATCTTCTTCGTTCTTTTTTTTTTATTTTCATTTTCTTTTTTTTTTTCTCTTCTATTGATGTATGTTTCTTTGGTGTTGACTTCGCGGCTATGCGCCACACTCAGCCATTGTGTCAATGCAGTCAGATTATTGAAAGGGTCCTTCATTCGTACGTTTCGTTCGTTCATTCATTCATTCATTCTATTCGTTGTGCCTTCATTCTGTCTCAATCAGTGCATTCAGCACTAGCAGGAGACCATTTTTTCGTTAAACGAAAATTGGTTTCGATTTTACTTTGCCTTGCCACACCAACTATACATATACCGCGTAGTAATATGAATGTCATAAATGCAAAAGACAACCGAAACGCAACCGAAAAAGACAAAAAAAAAAAAAAAAAAAAAAAAAAAAAGAAATACATTTGGAAAATGGAGAAATGAGAATTGAAGAGAAGCTTTATGGCAGAGTAAAAAAAAAGGTCATAAATAGTCATTGATTGAAGAAACCCCACTGAAAAATATCAGCCGACAACACAATGTTATTTGTCTCTACATCTCACACGAAGTTCGAGTTTTGATTCCACGACACAGTGGAAAATTTAGAAGTTGAAGAAAATCAAATACAAATTGTTATTCTTGCTGAATATTGCATATATTGAGATCATTTTTTTTTATTTTCTCATTTTTTTCTACGTAATCAATGTGCATCAAAAGAGATGTCATTTGTTTAGTTCAATGAACTCAATTGAATGAAGGGATCAGGTGAACAAAGTTAATTAAAAGTTGTTGATAATAAAAAATAATTTGAAAATTAGTGTATATTATTTGATATTTGTACATATACAATTCAATATGAAAACGATTAATAATAAACGAGGCGAATGTGGCTTGATATGTTCAACCGGTCAGGCCGAGTCGCGTACGGTAGAAATACGTGAAAATAAAGTGATGACCAAAAAAGTGCAATTACCACGTTTATTTGCTTACGTTGTATCGAATCAAGATGACGATGATAAAATGCAGCCAAAATGTGGCACAGTCTTTTCACACGAGATGCAGTTTATAGTGGAAAACCAAAAATGTATACAGAATGCCAGAACCATTGACCAGAATGGTGAACACAGAACACAATCAAAAAAATGAACGCCCGCTTTTTTCTTTTTTTTTTTTGTTGCCTTCTCTTCAATACACATAATTTTTTGGCTTCCATCCAATTATTAGTTGTACGTGATTGCTAAAACCAAACGGATTTTCTGAATTGTGCAGCAACAACAGCAGTAAATTGCATATAAAACCTTTTAAGAAATGCACACTCTGGACGATCAAAATTTTACTTTATTAAAATTATTGTTAAGCATATTGAATGCATTATACTACTGTTTGACAAACTTCATTCACATTGAAAGGGCAACGCCTCATCCAACTAATATACCAACGCAAATAATAACAAAGAATCATTGCCAATTGAATGACGACAGTTTTTTTTTTTCTTTTACTGGATGTTTGCGATTTTTTCTTCATTTTTTGAATCATTTAAATGTTTTCTGATTTGAAATGTGAACTAGAGGAAAATAGAACGATGAAGAAATAGAAAAAAAAATTCTAAAAATAGACAGAAAAAAAAAGAAAAATGGAAGAATTGAAAAATTGAAATATAGAAATCTACAAATTGAGAGTAGAAACAACAAAAAAAGGGGGCGAACCAACTGTCTAATTCTAGGAACTGCGCTACGCATATCATTTTTTTGTTTATGGAAGACTTTGGCCATGCAAAATTTACTCATTCGCCATTTTTAAGAAAGAAGCTACAGAAATGGCAAATACATCTGCATGTTATGTGTTTCAAATAACTGGAAAATAAAAAAGAAAAAGGAAAAAAAAAACGAGAGTAGACTCGAAGATGAGCGCTTGGGGAGGAAAAAAAAGAAGAAATAACAATGGACATAAAGTTTGCTTTGGAATCCATTGCAATGTGCTCAAAGAAATTGGTTTGGGATAGACAGGGAATGTGGGAAAAAGATAGGGGGAGGTGGGAAAGAGACAGAAAGCGCAAAAACTGAAGAAAGAGAGAGAGAGGAAGAAAGAAAGAAAACAAGAGAGAGAGAGAGAGAGAGAGAGAGAGAGAAAGAGAGAAAAGGAGAGAGAGAGGAAGAGAGAAAGAGAAAGAGAGAAGGAAAGAGAGAGAGAGAGAGAGAGAGAGAGAGGAAGAGAGAAAAAGAGAGAAAGAGAGAGAGAGAGAGAGAAAGAGAGAAAAAGAGAGAAAGAGAGAGAGTGTGAGAGAAATTGGGAAAGAGAATACGAAATATGATATTGTACGAATTCGAATTGGAATAGAAATGTTGATCCATTTGTTCTTCATATTAAAATAATCAAAGGCAATTTAGATTTAAAAAAAATTCTGAAAATTTCTAGAAGAAAAGAATCATTACAATGATAAGGGCGGCGATTCAACAAAATCTAATAAATGAACGAACCTGAAACTCAATAAATTTCTGTAACTTTTCGTGTTTTTTTTTTTCTTATTGTGGTTTTTCCAACTTTTTCTAATTGTTAAAAACAAAAACAAAAAAAAATCTTTTCCAATTAGTGTCCAGCTAAGATAGTCGATTATCATGAATATCGATGGCAATTATATGATTTCCATTGAATGTTCTTGTATGGATTCAATTCATGTTAAAAATACAAACACATTTATTGTGTTGTTATTCATCAATTTGTTCCACAATTTTGCACAAACAAGCTGAGTACCATTTTGACAGCATGATGAAAGTTATGCAGCAAATGCAAAATATGACACGACAAGTAAATTTGTGAAAATAAGATGGAAATCCAATATATTTCCATAATACATAATATTAAGTGCATGCATAAGTTTTCTGATTGTTTGATACACATTTGAAGACCTCTTAAGTTTTGTCGTGTATGATGGGAAAAAAGAAGTCACAGTGAGAGTGAGTGAGAGAGAGAGAGAAACAAGATTGAGAAACAGAGTCGAAAACAGAATCAGGGCTAAGGATTCGCAACATGAGAGTCATACATACTCACAGACACACACACAATCAAAAAAGGAAGAGAAAAAAAACTGAAACGAATGAGAATGGGAATGAGAATGCAAACGAGAAATAAATGTGTGTGCGAAGCGGCAAACACAATTCAGAAATTAAAATTGCAAGTGCATTAAATCGAATATAAACAAACTTAACCAGTTTTGCATATGAAAGGCAGCTTTAAGCTTTCAAAATAAATTATGGAAATCTTTCAAGAGAATGATTCATTTTTGGCTTGAATCAAATGGAACTTTTTGAGGCCTGGAATTCAATAGAAAGAATGTACGATAGTTGAAT
>JAQOWM010000438.1:3392500-3482500 GCA_029041755.1 Resseliella maxima
TTGATGGTTGGCAACCATCGCTCTTTATTCAACATTCATTGATAGTTCGTCATGCAAATGCACATATTTGCTAAAAATTTATTTTATACGTGAATCAAAAAATTTTATTAAGTGAAAGAGTTTGAGAGCTAAGGTATTCGTTTCCAACACATTACAATATGTCTTGTCGTAAATGGGAACATTCTCTCTCTCTTTCTCTCTATATCTCTCTCTCTCTCTCACTCTCTCTCTTTCTCTCTCTCTTTCTTTCACTCGCTCTCTCTCTTTCTCTCTCTCTTTCTTTCACTCGCTCTCTCTCTCTCTTTCTTTCTTTCGCTCTCTCTCTCTCTCTCTTTCTTTCTTTCGCCTCTCTCTCTCTCTCTCTCTCTCTCTCCCTCCATCTGTATGTCTCTGTCTCTATCCCTGTCTCTATCCCTGTCTCTATCTGTGTGTCACTGTCTTTGTCACTGTCTCTGTCTACGTTTCCCCATCTCTTTCAATTTCGCCCCCTCTGTACATGTGTCTGCTTGCATTTGAACGATTGGTCCACGCTTTTGTTTGCTGTCTGTAAATATGGATTTAAATCAATCCATCGAAATAACTGACCAGCCATCCAATATTTTCTGCATTCATACAACTGCTGAGAACAACAATTCTCGGTACTCGATTCACACTGTTTACTATCCGATTCGAGAGCTTGAACATTTCCATCAATCTTTTGCTCTTCCTTTCGTTCTCTCTTACCTCCTTTTCACCTCTATTCATCTCCCCCTCCCCTCCTTTCGCCGGAACGTCCTTTCTATATGCAAAAATTGAAAATGTGTATGATTTCGTTCGTTCGTTCATTCGTTTGGTTGGTTGTAACATATGTTCTGTCAAAATTGTAGAAAATATGTTTTTACTCGGTTGATTAAATTTTACACATTTAACTTTGTGTAAAATTTGGTCGAGCAAAACAATGTGAGTGTCTCCGAGTCAGTCAGTCGGTCCAGTACACAGCATTTCACAAATCGCATATCACGTGCAAACAAACAATAAGTGAAATCGTTTATTAAATTTTCTACATCCTTTTTTTTTTCGTTTTTTTTGAAAAGTATTCTTTTTCGAACAGAAACAGAACGAAAAATAACGATATAAACTATTTGATTTTGCATATGCGCAATTTCAATATGAATTCATCTATAAATATATAATATTAGTTTTTATTGATTTGAACATTTGTTGTTTATGACATCGACGAGCTTCTAAAAATGGAACAAAAACGAAATCGAAAAAAGAAGAAAAAAAAAATATAATTGAACATCAGCTTAAAAGTGTATGTGGGGATTAGTAATTGAGTAAGTAATTCATTGAATAAAATGAATGAAAGATGAAAAAACATTGTACGTTCAATAGATATTATTAAAAATAATAAAAACTACTTTTAATCCTCTTTCCATCGAACCATTCTCTATTGAAAACGACTGAATAAACGAACAAAACATCTTTGGGGTCTTTTGCTTCTTTGATTTAGAATTATGGCTTAGTAAATGATATGTCAAAGAATTCGTGTGAATATTTTACGATGCGATTTTTTCTTGTTTTTTTTTTTTTTTTTTTTTTTCTGAAAAGTTCCCAATAAAATATGGCACGAAAGAAATGAATATCGTTTAAGGTCGAGAAATGTAATCAGTTAAAATTTTGATGGGATTTAATGATACAATGCGATTATGTTGCATAATACATACGCACGCATACCATCACTTCGAATGAGAAAAAAAGAAACCAGTCTCGATGTCTCATTTAAATCTCAGTGTATATTGGAAGGTGTCTCAATTTTGGGCCACACACACACACACACACACACGCATACAAAATAAATTGAACTTTTTCATTAATCAACAAAAGCCTTGCAATTTGCCAACACAAATCCATTTAAATAGCCCAACATTTCTTGCGTAATCTTGTATATCCGAATGTTAAATGAAAATGAAAATGAAAACAGGGCCCCAGATTTTCGTGAAACAATACAAATAGTATGGTGAAGCACACAATTTAGACTGTCAAATCAAATTTATCATAAAATTGGCTTTGAATACTTGCAGACCAGACCAGACTGGTTTATCTGTGGTGTCTGTACGATTTAGCTATATATAAATAAGTCATATGAATGAGATGTAAAAATCGAATTAAAATTTCCCATTATTAATTGAACACGCACACCTACATTTTACTCAACACAAATGAAATGAATTTTGTGCACGAGATTTTGACAATAATTTTTTATTGTTTTATAACTTGATTTTGTTTTTTTTTTTTTTTTGTTTTTTTTTTTGTTTGTGTCACAGTCATATGGTCGCTTTTTCACCTTTCCTCAAATGTTGCGGTTCAAATTCGATGTGGTGGCAATGAGATTGTTTCTATTATTACGAATCAAAAACAGTTGTGCTCGCTGATGCACAACTATATATACACATAACTGGCCATTCGGCATTTTTGTGTGGGTGTATGGTGTGTGTGTGTGTGTGTGTGTGTGTGTGTGTGTGTGTTTAAAAAATACAATTGAGAGCCACACCACTAACACTCACCCATCGACCAATATAACACACAAAATACAATAAATTAGATTGTGGCATCCATTATAATAATTGTTTTAATATTTGCTATTTTGGTTTACTGATCCTTCTTTTTTTTTCGACCATTGTTTTTCCGCCGTTTGTCCTCAATCCGATTTTATCTCCCGCACACAAACCAAATGCAACATACTTTGCTAGTTTGATATTTAACCCAAACAATTTTTTGAAATGCATTCATGGTAAATGGAATCATGATCAATGAATATTATTATAAGCTTTGAACTTTTCTATACACATACTCATAGAGATTGGTTGGAAATTTGCATGCGCCATCGAATACGTTATGATTAGCATAAAAATTTATCACAAAATAAATACTGGCTGCATATTGCCGCGCCAAATATTTTCGAATGTGATAGGAAAGAAAAAACCGTGTGCGCTGCAGTTTTTTTTTTTTCTTTCGAATTGAAATTTCGACAGCGAAAAAGAACGAGAGGGAAGGAGGGAGAGAGAAGTAGAGAGAGAGAGAGAGAGAGAGAGAGAGAGAGAGAGAGAGAGAGAGAGAGAGAGAGAGAGAGAGAGAGAGAGAGAGAGAGAGAGAGAGAGAAAGAGAGAGAGAAGGAGAGAGAGTGAGAGAGAGAAAGAGACAGAGAGAGTGTGTGTGAGAGTGAGAGAGAAAGGGGGGGAAATAGAGAGAGAGAAAAATCGACAATAATAAATAATTATCGATTAATTAATTGAATTTGTGGTATTCAACATTACAAAATAAACATAGAAATGCAACCATTCAATGTAAATCATTTTGTTTGACGTACACACAGACAGTTTGAAAACTCACCGAATAAATTCATAAATTAAAATTTTTGCAAGCAATGTCAAATTGCATATACAGAGCGGGCAAAAAAAAAGGAAAAAAAAAGAATTGTAGTCATCCTGATTTACATTGGATGAAAAAAAAAAAAAAAAAAAAAAAAAAAACAAAAAATTGAATTAATTTTTGAATATTTCTGTTTGCTGGGCAGATGTGCTTTTTCATAATCGATTTGAGTTTTGACCGCGAATTTACAAACAAAAATCCAGTCTCACCAGTTTCACATACCAGGCAGGCGACATGTGCAAATGCAATGTATAAAATTAAGAAAAAAAAGGCAAATTAATCGTGTCCATAATTTTTTTTTTTTTTTTTTTTTTTTAATTTGTATACCAGCACCAAATTAAGCGATTTTATTGATAAGTGCGCGAAGAGACAAAAAAGCATCTGTATCTCGATCAAGTGTTTGAATTTAAATTATTCGTTTGCTTTCGATTTTAACTTACCACTTGCTGTTTTCTTTACACTTTGGTTCGATTCATATACACTTTGGTGTACCATTATCATTCATCCTTCAATCCATGATACCATTCAATAAAACTGTAAGCTATAAGTAATTGCATATGAGAAATAGTTTACAGCAAACAGAAAGAAAATAAAAACGCGTTGCGTTGATTGACAAACTCTACCGATTTACATGCATAACAATTTTAGCATATTTAATACTGCCGACTGCAATAAAAATCACCTGCTACGGCCACCGGGTTGTGTGCTCGTGCTTTTCACACAAACATACACACACACACACACACACAGAATTCTGTCTTGTCGCGCTTTCTATATCTAGCTATTTGGCGAGGTCCATTATAGCGATGCGCAGATGCACAAGGAACCAAAATATGAGAGACAAATAACACAACGAAAATAAACAGCAACTGAAATCAATCATTGTTTTTGGAATGAAAAAAAAAAAAAAAAGAAAAACCAAACCATCCACTTTGTATATACGCATACACATATAACACACGACAAACACTTTATATTCCGCATTGTTGCATTTTATTTACGTATATTCGCATGCCAAATAAAAAGTCAGCACGTGTTCCAATTTACATTTTATGTATGCAGCAGCAGCAACAGCAACACTGGAGCAACTTACAAAAAGGAGAAGAGAAGAAGAAGAAATAGCATTTTTTTTTTTTTTTTTTTTTTTTTGGTCCGCTTAGCGCAATCGACAGAATGTTTTTAGCGCGATCGGCTACAAATGTGCACAATGCTATCATTATCATGAATCATATTAGCCATATATACGTCACATAAACGGAAGGTTATTAACTTATAAATATAAACGATTAAATGGCAACTGTTTTATTTTGCATATGCACCTTCAGTTGAAAATTCGGATAAATTTAATTTTTTTTTTCGTTTTTTTTTTCGTTTTTTTTTTTTGAAGAAATTCTGTTGAAATCTTCGAAATTGATTAGATAAACCAATACTTGAAATACTTATTTTTCATATTGAAAGTAAGAGAAAGAATGAAATATGTGTTTTTTTACTTACATTTATAGAAGGTAGTTCATATCACATCAGTTGTTGAAATGGCCACTCCAGTCAGCAACGATGTCACCCGGTTCCTTCTTTTATGGTGCTCTTATTCCCTCTATTTCAAAATCTTTCCTTTTTTAATTTCCTTAATTTACCACAAAATTTTTTTCAGTTTTCAATATTTATTGGTTTCAATCGAGCGTGCCGCACAATGTATAAATGAAAATGTAAATGACATAAACTGACTATAGCTAATGCCATCTACTATGAAAGCACGAACTATAATGGAAAACAATACAACTTGAAAGAACAAGAAAAAGAAGAAAAAGAAATGTTTATATTCATCTTCACTATAGATTGTGTAAAGATTTGACAACATCTTCACTATAGATGGTGTTAAAATTGTGCTCCGCCTTTTGATTCGGTGCAATGTGTTTTTTTTTTGTCCTTTTTTGTTTTGTGTTTCTAACGATGATATGATAACGTTAAATAATCATTTTGTAATGATCATGGGGGAAAAAATCACTCATCACACTGGAATTGCACATCATTTACCTATTCACACTTTGTAAATAAAACGAGACTATACATCAACTGCGAATATTTTGTGATTTTAGATTTTTTTTTTTTCACTCTCTCATTCTCTGTCAGTGGTTACTCACTTTTGTTTCAATAAATTCATTTTGTTTGTTATGTAATGACATCAATAATATATACAGGAATATTGTCAAATTAATTTTCAATTGATATTGATTGGCGTCAAACATTTATACTACATTTGATGGATGCATTTTATTTCTTTTTTTATTTTTTACTTTTTTTTTATTTCTCTTTGAAAATATTAAATTGTAATCGTATATCAAATGAATGTTATGCGATACATTTTAATTGTTAAATGGATAGAATTTTTGATTATTCATTTTCACAATTTTTTTTTTTTTTGTTTGAAACTATCTCTAAAAAACATTTAAAATAAAATGAATTCTATGTTAAGATCGACGTTTGATTTTGTATAAAAATCATCGAGTATCAAATGAATTTGTTCAATTTCATATTTTAAAACGTTTAACACTATTTTTGCATGAAAAAGGTAAATAAAATCAAAAATGTACCTTTATTTGATTAACACCACAATTGAATGAAACGAATAAACGTTAATGAAAAAGTAGTATTTTTCAAAGCACGTTTTTTATATCCAAAAGTGTCTAATTATAAAATGCTGCTGAAAATGAGCAAAATTGTAGTGTTTTAATCAAACTTTAACGAGTGGAGAAGAAGAAGAAGAAAAAAAAAAAAAAAAAAACAAAGAAAAAAAGAACGCACAGTCAAACAAAGTTTTTGTAATCAAAAAAGTTGATGCACAGTTAATAATGTTAAACATCAATTTTCAACTGAAATCAATCTGTGAAGCTTGGTATTTTCCAATTTTGTGTTTAAAGAGAGAATAACTTTTTGGTTGTCGTTCATCATTTTTCAATGAGAAAACCCTTTTCAATATTGTTTTTTTTTTTTTTTTTTTTCAATTAAAGTGCACCTTTATCACGAAATAGTTTCAATTTAATTGCAATGAATTTCTTGAAATTTTCCAGAGATTTTTTTTTTTCTTTTTTTCTTTTTTTTTCTTTTTTTTTTCCTTTTTTTCATTTTTTTTTTCTTTTTTTCTTTTTTTCTTTTTTTTTTTTTTTTGACTATGTACACAATCGTGTTATTAGTGGAATAATGGAATGCAAAATGTTACACCACTAAATATAGATGAAAAAAAAAAAAAAAATACAGATTGATTTTTATGTATAAAACTGGACCATTTACCAAATATTTTAACAATTTTTCATCTCACCAAGAGATTTATCATCAACAAGCAAATAATTTTAGGTGAAGTTTTATCTAGTAGATACAATCAAAATGCACATTTGTCATTCTGCAGTAGTCAGAGAGTTTTTATGTTTTTTGTTTGTTTTTTTTTTTTTTTTTTTTTTTGTTTTGGAAATTTTCATCTCTGTTGCGCCTTTATGAATACGAATACGAATACGAATATGAACAAAACTCACATATTCATCTTTCATTTGTAAGTCATAAACGTGACACACTGGCTGCCTACGAGGAGTAAATGGATAACAACGAAATGTGGAAAAATGATACACATACACACACAGAGACACACACAAACACGAAAAAAAAGTGAACAGAAATAAATCAACATAAGTACATCGAACGATGAATAAAAATACACATTTGTACGAGGTAGTTACTTACTAGCACATTATAATATCATTAGTACATGGCATGTGTGTGTGTGTGTGTTTCTGTTTTTTTTTTTATCTTCATCTCCCAAATGGATAGTATACTTATTGGCTCAATGTTTTGCTAGCTGGTGAAAGGTTTCGATTTAAAGATATGACAAATCGCATCACATGGTCCAACACATTTTCAGGTCAAAACTAAGATATGTCTTATGGCATCATGATGATGATCAAACTAATTCGCTAAAGAGACCAAACTCCTTCCCTCAAGGCCTATAAAGCAGCTTAAAAGGTGCCAACAAATACACTCGATGAATGCCCATTCTGTTAAATGTCCGATTACAATTTTAGCCATTACACTTTGCATAGCATTCGGACAAATAAATTTCGAACGATTACAAATTTATCTTTTATTTAAAAAGATAAAAAAAAAAGGAGAATATTTCGATTTTTGCTGATGAAAATACAGTTACATTTTGAATCATTATGCTCAAAATGTTCGCATGGAAAATTGAATAAAATTGCCAATTTTATTCGTCCGTCCGTGTCGGTTGACACCTTAAGTTATACCGGAAAATATAGACGATATAACAATTCATATAATTCGACCCCTTTTCATTTCGATTTCGATTTCGACTTCGGGTAAAATATATAAAATATTTTTTGAAAACTTTTTTCCAAGTTTTTTCATGCATTTTTCTTACTTTCTCTCTCGCTCTTTCTCTCTCGCTCTCTCTCTCTCTCTCTCTCTCTCTCTCTCTCTCTCTCTCTCTCTCTCTCTCTCTCTCTCTCTCTCTCTCTCTCTCTCTCTCTATGTATCTCTCTGTGAGTATCTCTATGTGTGTATCGTTTTCAGCCAAAAATTGAAATGAATTTGCCCAGTTATATAGCATTGAAACGCAAAACATATGCTACATTCATATAAATATTTATACATTTTGTCGTTTTATTTTGAGGGGGATGAAAAGAAAGCAAGTAGCTTAGATAGAAAATCGTTTTCTAACTTAAATTATGTGTTTAAATGCTGTACTCTTTTTGACTATACATGTGTAGACTGTATCGTTCGCCTTTGCTTAATATTGATAAGATGAGCAGTGAGCAGTGAGCAGTGAGCACTGAAAAAACTGAGTCAGAAATGTGAAGTTTTGGCGGTGCGCGCTTCAGTGCATCTACATTATGATTTCTTACTTATTTTTGTTGTTTTTTTTTTTTATTTTCTGTTTTCTCTCTTCATCTCTTCGTCTTTTGCTTTGTTCATCTCTTGCTCCATGCATCTTTTGCTATCTTGTTTCCATCATATTAAATGTTAAGTGAAGAATACATACACTATTCCCCATCCGTCTCCATTCCGTAGAATTGTATGACAGAATATTTTCCACGAAAAAAAAGAAATAGAACAAAATTGTGTTCATAACTTTTATGATTTCGCTATATTTGGGGGTGCACGTTGTTTCTCATTCTCATTGTTGATGTGTAAAAATAAATTATGAATTTGTCAGTTCGATAGCATTTGTCCAAATGAGAATAACTGAATGAGAGACAGCAAAAAAAAAAAGAAAAGAGAAAAAAAAACAATGATCAGGCACGAGTTAAAACGCAATATCTTTTGTAAGTCATCCTCGCGCGCGATTCCACTTCTATATTCATTCGGGAAAGTCTATTTTCTGGGAAATAACAGAGACAACATTTTTACTTTGGCTTCATCAGCGGCATTTTCGTCATCGCCACCACCGCACACTATCATGGACCATTTCATCATTGTGTGTTATTTATATTTTTTTTATTTCTGTTTTGTTTTTCTAAAATTGTTGTTGTTGTTATTGTTTTCTACGTTTGCCATCTCGTTTCGCAAAAACCATTGCTGCACACAATCAACAATATAAACAAACAAACAAGCTCAAGTTTAGTTGAAATCTATTCGAGTATACATGCGAAAGCATTCCAAAACATTGAAATAAATACATAGATAATTCATATGAAATCGTAATATTACATCAGCACACATTTATATTTATATTTATAGTGAATTGCGCCTTCTGATTGTTCTCGACTCTGAATTGCAATAAATCAAACAAAATGACGACACACTCATACACTTGGTTGCTCTATCGCGTGAATTCTATTTCATTTGTTTTATTCTTATTTGCCCCATTCTAACCAACTTTCATTTGCTATCGTTCTCCTTGTCACTCTTTCAAATTCTCTCTGCATTTACTCTCACTCACTCTCTCTCTCTCTCTCTCTATTTCTCTTTCTCTATCTCTCTCTCTCTCGCTCTCTCTCTCTCGCTCTCTGTCTCTCGTTCTCTCTCTCTCTCCCCCCTCACACACTTTCTCACATCGCCTTCTGTATGAGGTTGTCGAGCACAATCAACATCAGTATCAGCACCATTCCGAACCAACCGACGACGACGACGACATACGCACAAAACCATTCAGCAAACATTTTCAATTTAGCTGTCCCATAAATAATGTCCAATATGTTTGCATCATTTTTAAAATGACCTTTACAACCCCGTACATCACTGATATTGAACTGTCGTATGTATCATGGGTCTGTTGTATACCAAACAACTGATTCTATGTGCATTTTCTTGAAATGCTACAATATTATCACAATACAATCAAATTTATTCATAACACCACACATATATATACGCACATTCACACAAATAAATGAAAATGTGATATAAACCACAGACATTTTACGGCGAAGGTATCAATTATCAAATTATAAAATACTTTTAACGGAATTTTTGCATACCGACAGAATTTCAAATTGATAATACACTGATTGGTTTCACGTTGTGATTAATAATTTTTGGTTTGTCTATTGGTGACCATTGATTTTGCATACATTTTCATTGTCAATGGAGTCATCGAAATGGAGAAAGAAAAAGGAAGAGATCGATATAGAGAGAGAAAGAGAGAGAAAGAAAGAGAGATAGAGAGAAAGGGAGACAGATAGAGAACGACAGAGAGAGCGAACGAGAGATAGAGAGAAAGAGAGAGAGAGAGAAGGAGAGAAAGAGAGAGAAAGAGAGAAAGAGAAAGAGAAAGAGAGAGAGAGAAAGAGAGAAAGAGAGATCAGAAAAAATGTTGAATTTAATACACAATGCAAGCAAAAAAATAAAACAACAAATGCGTTTGCATAATGTGCCTCTAAATTGCTATTGTTAAAATGTTCGAAAATCCGATTTGTTATCGAAGTTGTTTTCGTTGGTATTTCTATTCATATTATAAATAGTTCACTTTTGTTCTTGCCAATCGAGAGTACAATCTCTCTACCTCTCTACCTCTCTCTCTCTCTCACTCTCTCTCTCTCTCTCTCTCTCTCTTCCTCTACTCCTCTCTCTTTCTCTCACACACACACACACTCTCACTCTTACTCACCCTCTTGTATTCTTTCTTTCCCTCATTCTCTCTCGTTCACACGCTTCCCTCCTTCGCCCCTCTCTTGCATTCCCTACACGGTATGCAAAACTAAAGCACAGTAAATGAGAATTATATTCATGTATTGATTATGAAAATGACATGAATAGTAAAATAAATTTGAATAATTTTCAATACGCCAAGTTGGTTTTTCTTTTTTTTTTCTCTCTCTCTCTCTCTCTTTCTTTCTTTCTTTCTTTCTCTCTCTTTCTTTCTCTACTCTTTTCTCTCACTTGTTTGAACTAAATCCGTGTGCCATTTGGGACATAATTTTTGTGGTGCTCCCAGTCTCAATCTAATGCATTGTTAAAACAAATTCAATGCTGTTGCCTGGCTTAACTCTTTCATCGACCAATTTATTTTGATGACGTAAACCATGCATTTTCCATATTAATTTTTCGTTGCCGTTTGTACACTATTTCGATTTATGATTATATTCAAAGCCATAAATTCGTATCGAACATAATTCTTTTCCGGTATATTCCCGGGTCGAAAACAAGATATTTTCATCAAATAGTTTTCATGTGAATAGTGAAACATTTAAATATTTTAATTCGAGAATAAATTTTTTTTCTTTTTTTTTTTCTTTTTTTTTCTTTTTTTTTTCTTTTTTTACTTTAAAAATATTGTGAAATAGAAAACAGTGATTTTTTTTTCTCATTCTTCTCAGCACACTCTTTTTATCATTTCCGGCTTGGCAAATTGCAACGAAAAAAAAAAAAAAATAAAATAAAAAAGAAATATGCGATCTTTATTCAATGTGAAAATCGCATTCATTCTTGATTCCATTCCAAATGAACTCATTCTAATTCATGCACAACGTTAAAAACATAATTTTATTGGAAGCTAAAGCATTAATTAATATTCCATGAGAATGCAATGGACTCTCCGGTTACAGTGTTTTCCAGTCATTTCAATTAAGTGGTCTAGGCTATTGTTGCATTTAATTCGCTCTGTGTGTCCATGTCAATATCTACAATGCAAAGTGTGCAAATAGTATAATATGTACTTATGGTCGTCGTATTTTTCCCTTGATCTAAATCTTTATCTCATTCTCATTCTCATTCTATTTCTCCATCTTATTCATTCTTTTTCTCTTTCTCTCTCTTTCGATCTTTCGTTGATTCTTTTTTTTTTTATTATCATTGCTTGTATGTGTGTGAGTGAGCGCAAGTGTGTAGCGTGTACCTTCTGTGCAATTGCAATAGATTTTGAAGACAAGACAACAACAATGGGACTAAGGAAATGGCAAAGTTTAGTTCTTGGCACACTCTATAATCCATTGTAGAGAGTATTTGGATGTACGTTTATATGCATTCGCACACTGCACAAACGCGAATGAGATCAACTTATAAAACGTATAAGAACGACAAAAATGAGAAAAAGAAAAAAACACACACACTCACATCGAAGAAGAAAAAAACAAACGCGAATAAGAAAAGAATGAAAACCAGTAGTAAAGCATTTATGTGTACATGTGTGTAAGAAAAAGAGTGATAGAGAAAGGGAGAGCCACAGAGAGCGAGAGAAAGCGAGAGAGAGAGAGAGTAAGAGAGTGAAAGAGATTGCGAAAGAAGGAAAAACGGCGAGAAAAATAAGAGAGAATAGAAAAAGGCAAAAATGAATCAGTTTATTTCAACTTTTTGCTCGTAATTTCTCATTTCCTTCTTCTTAAAACAATATTTTTTTGGTTCTGTATTAGTTCTCAAAGTTTTGTTCTTGCGTTATCTTTTCGCCCGGTTTTTGTGTTGCCATCGTCGCAAAGAAAACAAAGTCATTGAAGAGTGAATGGAGTGAAAAAGGGAAAGAGAGAGAAGAGAGAGAAAGAGAGAGAAAGAGAGAGAAAGAGAGAGAGGAATAGAGGGAATGAGAGAGAAAATATGTGGAAAAAAACAGAGAATGAATTCAGGATGAAAAACGAACGAGATCAAAATAAAAGTTTCGGATTAAAGCGAGTATGTGCAAGTGGTAAAAAGAGAATGAGAAAAAAAGAGGTGAGGAAGTAAGGTAAAAAGGGGCATAGTGGGAATGTATGAGGTAGCGTATTCTTTGCAACGTATTCGTATCAATCGAATCAGAGATATAGACGTCTTCGAAGGATACAATTGAGCCGTCAAATTGATTCACTTCGCTCATATGTTGTGAAGTGCTTCGTTTTAAAAACTCAACAAGAATGAAAAAGTAACCATGTGAATGAATCAGAGGATACATAGACAGGAGAGAACTGAAGGAACAGGAAAGAACTGAAGAGGCGGAGAATGAGAGAGAAAAGTAGAAGAAAGAGGAAAGGGAGTGATGGTGAAAGAGAGAAGAGCTTGCAAGAGAGAGAGAGAGAGGGAGAAAGAGAAAGAGAGAGAGAGAAAGAAGAGAGAGAGAGAGAGAGAAAGAGAGAAAGAGGGGGGGGGGGGAGAAAGAGAGAGTGAGGGAGAAAAAGAGAGAGGGGGGGGGGGAGGGAAGAGGGAAGAGGGAAGAGGGAAGAGGGAAGAGAGAAGAAAGAAAAATACACCAGCCAACCAGACTAACTCTTAAGCTCATGAAGATTTAGTTATTTGTCTTATTGCTTACTGCAATCGGTATATCCATGCATCTTGACTAGTTGCTTGGAATAATTGAATCTTTGGTTCACGATTCAGAGAAATTCTTCCGCAAAACAAGAAAGAAAAAACATACATACACTCAACTTGAAAAGTTGATTTTTTTTTTTCATTTTTCATTGTTATTGTTGTTGTTGCCCATTCCAAACATATTATTCGTTTGTTCTCATTTATTTGGGGTGAATTCATGTTAGATTTTATATTATTGACCGTACTATAGTGGCTATTTTAGTAATTGAAAAAATTCTGCATGCGATTTGTTCTTAAATAAAAATTTACGAAATTTCATTAAGTCATCAAAATCAGAAACGATGAAAGTTTTGCCATTTCATTTTTTCCATCATTTAAATTGTGAAGGAAAAACGATAAATTCATCACATTGAATTATTTTAATTTTGTATTGCTCTCGTTGAAAAATTTCAAGTCAAATAGTGACGTATAGAGTGTTATTTATCGCAAAAGTTTCGCTTTTGTTGAAAACTTCAAATACCCGAAGGAATAATACAACTCAAATGTCAGCATATACAAAATGCGAGAGCATCATCATGAAGAAAATAATACAAAAATGACTGAAACGACTCGTTCGCAAGATTTTTTGTTTTTTCTTTTTTTTTTTTTTCACTCATTGCATCGACTTTATTATTACTAAATACCTCTGAATATACGTAGCACATATAAATACAGCATATTATTTCAAAAAGCATGTAAATAGAGAACATGCAAAAATTATTTATAAATTATATATATAAAACAAATTACCGAATTTAATTTAATCAAAAGAATGAATGACAATAACGTTAATAATATGAACGAAACAATATTGTTGTCAAATGCCAAGCTTTAAGCATGTCATGATAAAGCGACAAATGATAAGCGAATGTAATAGAATAATAACAATTGGAACGTGGAAAAGCCGATGTGTAGTTTGGATAACATACAAATGCTTACTGAATACCTTCTGTAGTTGATACGAAATTAGATCCAGAAAAAGAGAAGAATGAGAACATGAGTAAAGGGATGAAGGTGTATATATATATTAAATAAAAAAAAGAAGAAGAAGAAGAAGAAGAAGAAGAAGAAGAAGACCGTGTTAGTGGAACGATGACAAATTAAACTTCATTTTCCAATTTGTCTACATAGAAAATGCTTAAAATTCTTAATAACCAAGAAGTTATTTTCATGTATATGTATGTCACCGCTTAATACTTGTTATGCAAATAGCGTTACTATAACGAAAACTTATTATAAGCATGCTTAACCTTAACGAAAATTATAAATGATATTAGATTAAAAGCAGTGAAATTGAGTTGCTGTCGGTTGACGTAATGTAAAATGCGTAGCGACAATACACACACCATTTTGTCAGTCATTTAAATGGCATTGGCATTGAATCACATCGGAAATTGTCGGTTTCAACTTTATTCGGTTCACAAAAACATTGTGCGTTGAAACCGCAGGCATAAGTATCTCGTTATTTTCTCTCCTTTTTGCTTAACCGCTCTGTCATACGCTTTCACACTATCTCACTTTTTTTGTCCTTTTAGATCCCATTTTTTTTTTCGTTCTCTGTTCCTTTCTTTCTTTTTCTTTCTCTTTCTCTCTCTCTCTTTCTCTTTCTCTTTCTCTTTCTCTTTCTCTTTCTCTTTCTCTTTCTCTTTCTCTTTCTCTTTCTCTTTCTCTTTCTCTTTCTCTTTCTCTTTCTCTCTCTCTTTCTCTTTCTCTTTCTCTTTCTCTTTCTCTTTCTCTTTCTCTTTCTCTTTCTCTTTCTCTTTCTCTTTCTCTTTCTCTTTCTCTTTCTCTTTCTCTTTCTCTTTCTCTTTCTCTTTCTCTTTCTCTTTCTCTTTCTCTTTCTCTTTCTCTTTCTCTTTCTCTTTCTCTTTCTCTTTCTCTTTCTCTTTCTCTTTCTCTTTCTCTTTCTCTTTCTCTTTCTCTTTCTCTCTCTCTTTCTCTTTCTCTTTCCTTTCTCTTTCTCTTTCTCTTTACCTTTCTCTTTCTCTTTCCCTTTTTCTTTCTCTTTCTCTTTCTCTTCGTTTCTCTATCTCTCTCTTTACCTTTCTCTTTCTCTTTCCCTTTTTCTTTCTCTTTCTCTTTCTCTTCGTTTCTCTATCTCTCTCTTTCCCTCTTTCTCTCTCTCTCTTTCTCTCTCTCTCTGTCTCTCTTTGCCTCTCTCTCTCACTACTTTTAGGCACTACTTTTCTCTTTCTCTCTTCAAATCTCTAAGAGAGCAAAACTCTCATGTCTTCATTAAGCCACAAGTGATCATTATTCTCTATTCTCGTTGTTTATGCAAAATGCAAATAATAAATCTCCTCTAATCAAACAAAAATGAACCAAATATTCTTCCAGAGACCGATGGTTATTTGAAAAAAAAAAAAAAACAAAAAAAAAATAATTGAAAAACTTTTTTCCCAAAACGTAAAATTCAAATGTTGAAATAATTAATTTCAAAGCATGAAAATGGCAACAGCAAAAGAAAAAACCGAAAAAAAATAGAAGAATTTTCATATCAAAATTCATTAAAATAGCCTGTTTTAACATTGTTACTAAATTCAAGATGATACACTATATCATTTTCGGTTTTTGCTGTGTATGTCGACTGTAATTGCATTGTTTGCCTCTTTATTTATCGCATGCTAGTTGAGTTGTGTTGTGTGTTCACTTCTAAAAATTTGTTTATCGTGTTTGAGGCGTTGTGCGTACATATGCACATATATACACATATATATATATATGTATGTGTGGTGTCATTTACATGATCTACTTTGTCATTGACAAACTCAAAGTCAGCACTCTAGTCTTATCACTCGATGGGCTTGTATGTCTGTCATTCATTTACATTTAAAACAAAATGTAGCATGTCTGTATGACGTTTTGTCGCAGGTTTTAAACATCCATAGTCGCATGTAACCATCCAAATGTATATATATATATATATATACAAAGTATCAAAGCAACAGTAGTGCAATCATTTAATATGACACACAAAAATAAAATAAAAAGACAAATTTGCTAGAATTTTCATCAAGACTTGTAGTATTTATCATTTCACTTGCATACCGTTAATAATTAAACCGACACACATATCATCTCCATTCATACTCCATCCGTTGTACGTATGACAAGAAACAAAATACTAAAACACACACACACACACACACACACACACACACACACACACACACAACAACGAAAAGCAACAGAGAGAAGAAGTAGAAGAAGAAGAAGAAGAAGAAAAAAACCGAAACGCGTATGAATTTTTTGTTAAAGCCGACACCGAAAACATTTTTGGGCTTCTTTTTCATGTGGCTACACAATTTGACACACGCAACACTTTATGAAATAAACGAACTTGTATATTCCGGCTCAATTTTCAAGAGACAAATTGGAACGATAGCAGTGGCAATGGGGAAGAGACAAAACGAACGAGCTGAAGAAGAAGAGAGAGAGAGAGAGAGAGAGAGAAGAGAGAGAGAGAGAGAGAAAAAAACCAACAAAATAACA
Organism: Resseliella maxima; assembly: GCA_029041755.1. Classification (NCBI taxonomy): domain Eukaryota; kingdom Metazoa; phylum Arthropoda; class Insecta; order Diptera; family Cecidomyiidae; genus Resseliella; species Resseliella maxima. Next base: position 3,409,157 of record JAQOWM010000438.1, read on the forward strand.
GAATTGTTTTCTTTTTTTTTTCTCTTTTTTTTTATACATTTTCATACATCATTTTGATGAGAAGCAGAAACAGAAACGAAACGGGCTTTGAACAATTCCATGACGAATTCCATAAAATGCTGGAAAAATGATGATAAACAACCACACTGAAACCGAATAACTTTACTGCCAATAAAAATATGAAGTGAACACTCTTGAGTTCTTATACTCGAACCCGATTATCCTACTTTAGTAGCATTTCCTTCGCCACACATCGTATTGAAACACATTGAGGTATTTTTACCATACATATTTACAATATTCTAATGCACATACACACGCTCGCATACATGCATACAGTCGATATATACGCGAGAGCGCGCAAAAATTTTTCACACTGAACAACATATATTACATGCTATTTCAGTGGATTAAGATGAAGGTAAATGGAAGGCATTTGATGCCTTTTAATATATACGCATATATTTTGATGTCGACATGACACTCTCGTTTAAATTGCCACATCCGTATGGTGTATGTGTGTGTCTGTGTGTTTGTGTGAGCTCGGTGGCTCTTCACTCGGCACACATTTCGTTTCGTGTTTGTTTTGTACATTGCTATATTTTCATTTGCACGCCAATTTTCCGTTGGCACCATCCAAAAAACGGAAGATTTACAACGGATAGATTAAATGGAAACCCATTAACGTTGACAACAACATATCGAAGTATATCTCTACAGAAAAGGAAAAGAGGACAAAAAAAAAAGTAAACATACATGCACACACACACACACGGTTCCATTTTAATTTCGTTACACCTTGTCATTTGAGACTTAAATTGAAAAGATGATAGAACAAAGAAAGAAACAACAAAAATACCGTTTAGCAATTGAAAATGAATGAAATTGTATCAAAAATTTCAAGTCAATTTGAATGTGGTGAAAATAAATCTAATAATTACAATGAATACAGAATCTTCATAATATAAATACATCAATTTTTAAACGCATCAGGCTCCCGCGAGTGTATACACCAATTTTACAATTTAAACTTGCATATTTGTTTACACAAAAAAAAAAAATATACAATTTATTGTGCGCTGAAAAAAGTTTTTGCGTTTATGCATTTTCTTGAGTTTCACATATATTTGCTTGGTTCCATTTTCATTTGAATTGTGCAAACACACACACACACACACACACACACTCACTACTTCTGTTTCAATAAGCATTCAGTTCATCGCAAACAATACGGAAAACATAATCCATACATCAAGTGCTTTGGCACTAAAGATAGCCACACATGCATACACATGCCACCACTCAACTGATGATAGTTAAATAGTGTGTTAGTGCTGTTTTGGGCCATCGCTTCACTTGCTTTGGCCATCGTTAGTGATCCTCCTCGTTGTTCGCTTTACAACCAAAAATTTGTACAATTTTCATTTACACTGACACATCTCATCGCATTTTCCATTGCAATAGTTTGACTGCCAGACAGAAGATTTGTTATTCTGTCTTTCGCTCTCTCTCTCTCTCTTTCGTTCTCTATCTCTCTCTCTCTCTCTCTCTCTCTCTCTCTCTCTCTCTCGTTCTCTCTCTCTCTCTCTCTCTCAGGTTCTCTGCTCTCTCTCTCTCTCTCTCTCTTTGTCTGTCTCTCTCTCATTGGCTCTCACCCTATCATGTTCTTTTCCTCTTTGGATTTTATGCTCTCCGTTCCATTGATGTGTTTTAATGTAGCTGCTGTGGATACGTTTTGCATGAATGCGGTCAGAAAGTCAGATGATGCAGGCGATCGTAAGTCTATTGCTTTGAATGCACTTCGTTCATTTGCGTGCATTTGGATTTGTTTGTCTGTGATATGGCCTTGCGCATTATTGTAAATAAAGCAAGGAAAAGAAAACGCCGAAGACAAGTGAGAAAAATAACAAGAGAAAAAAAACACACACACTCACACACACTCACACACACAGACACATACAAATAAACAAAGAAAAGAATTGAGATCCAAAAAGACTATGACGACGATGCAAAAAAATCTTTTGAAAGGACTAGATGCTTCCGAAAATGGACTGTTGAAACTTTTTCATTGTATATGAAAAGAAATACACCAAAATCTGATGAAATATCTATTGCATTGCAATTTCGTTTCGTTTGGTTTGGTTTTGGTTAAGCTTCATCTTCTTACTAAGGGCTTTTCCGGCTATTTATGCATTTTCAGTAAGATATTTAGCATGAAACTCCATATGATATGAAACGAACGAACAAACGAACGAACCAACGAACGAACGAACGGGCCATAAGTATAGAAAAACATGAAAAACAAGAGAATGTGAAATTTTCAAGTCAACTTATAAGATAGATCGCGTCGACATAATGCCTTTAACGTTTTCACAATGCGTTTGTGAAATAATTCTTGCATGCTTCCATATTCACATATCACTCACTTGACACAGCGTGCAGTGTGCATGCAATCCATATTCAAGCTTGTTCTCTTTTTCGCCCTTCTTCCCTCCTCCCCGCCTCTCTTTATCATTCCTGCTCTTTCTCTCTTGCTCTCTCTCTCTCTCTTGCCCTCTCTCTCTCTCTCTCTCTCTCTCTCTTGCTCTCTCTCTCTCTCTCTTGCTCTCTCCCTTTCTCTCTCTTTCTCTGTATCTGGCTCTCTGGTTCTCTTTTTCCCTCACTCATGCTCTTTATCTATCAATTTCTCTTCGTTTATTTCAGAGTTGAGTGCACTGTAAAATGTTTATTTTGTGAAAACAGTGATCTTGCCTTGAAATTGTTTACCCGGAAATTCTGTCGTTTCAGTTGAACATTTATTAAAAATGTTACCCCCAGATAAAGCAATTGCTTTTAATTTATTTCCCTTTGGAAAATTTCGAAAACCTTGAAACTGATAAATAAATAAATACGAAAACTATGCATAAAATTGTATAGTTGAAATGGATATCCATTGCATATGATTGCTTATAATGTTCTGAAAAAAATGCACGTTTTTTTTCCACTGAAATTTGAGTGAAATGACTCTCTCTCTCTCTCTCTCTCTTGCTGTGTGTGTGTATTTTATTTTCTTCTGTATTTAACAAAAATTCAGACTGAATTCATTATTTTCAATATTTAAATTAAAAAATTATATCATTTAGCTGAGAATTTCAATATTTTTCATAATTATCCAATGAAAATATGTTAAAGTGACTTAATTTCATGTCTGTTACAAAAATTCAATAACTCAAAATATGCACATTCTGAATTATTCTTATATTATTTTCTCTTCATTTCATTTCATTGAAACTTTGCAAATCATTTATTGTTGAGAATTCTCGCAAAAATATTTTAATGAAATGATGAATTTGCGTGAAAATATACATCAATTTATCGCATTATCACCAAAATTGTAAACTTTTAATTGAGCCATTTTTCATTTTATCATTTTCTCATCAAGTTTTGTTATTGAACAGATAGTTCAGTATTCACTTGATTGAATGCATTGCACAAAAGCAGATCAATAGTCAATCACAAAAAAAAAAAAACAAAAAAAACTTGTCATTTTCCCAAAAAGTTCAAAGTAAAACCGAGAAATTTTCCAAATCAAAATGTTGATTATAACTATCTAAGTGAGTGATGTTGTTAATGAATGGGTTATATGCAATGCTTGAATTTATGCTAAAGCAGAAAATGATGTGACGACCGACACCAATTTATTTCAAGATATTCACCAATTGACACTTACAATTTTCAAAACCAAAAACAAGTAAATACATGAAAAAGCTAAAATCTAACTCCCAGATATATAAAGATAATGCACAAATTCAGTCATTTTACTCTCGATCACTCTTCGATGCTACACAAATTTGAATTGAACCAAAGTTCAATGAAATACACTCACACACCCACACCCACACCCACACATAACAAATGCATATTTCAAATCGTCAACGATGAACTGTGTTCATCAAAAGTTAACTTTACCAGATCTCGCCAGTCACATTTTCCCAGCTGACGAATAAAGCCAGTGCCGAATCGAGAGTTATTTGATTTTATAACACACAAAAAAAAACACACACACACACACACACACACACACACACACACACACACACACACACACACACACACACACACACACACACACACACACACACACACACACACACACACACACACACATCAATAAATATGCATTTTGGCAATTTCTTGCAAATGATCGTCAACTATTTTCATTTCATTTCATTTGCTTGTGTATCAAATGATTTGACGAAAAGTTTTGCGGTTCGATTTGTCTGATAAAATGCGATGAAATTGTCAAAATACCACAAGCTATTGAGATGCAGGCATATTTGTGAATATTTTTCACTCTATTGCTTTCTTTTCCTTTTCTTCTCCCTCTCTCTCTCTCTCTCTCTCTCTCTCTCTCTCCCTCTCACTATCTCTTTCTCTTTCCATTATTTTCACACTGTGTCTGTTGCTATGTCTTACTCCACATTAATAAATACCATTACAGTGATTTTGCATTGTTTTGCCGCATTTTGTAGTCTCAGCACGAGCCAATGTTATTGTTTATCATTTAGTTTCAAGTGAAGATGTTGTTTGGCTCTGGTTTTGGCTTTAAAATTTCAATGTGTACGAAGTCCACGAAAAGTGAACGCCATTTTTCTACACTTTATTGTCGCTGCTATCGCTCGTTCATGTTATTATTGTTGTTGTTGTTTTTGTTATTATTGTTCAGAGTTCAAAGTTGGAAACGAGAGAGAGAGAGAGAGAATATGAGAGAGTGAGAGAGAGAGTGAGAGAGAGAGGAGTGGGGAAATGAGTGGGGAGAGTGAAAGCGCGCGCTAAACAATTCCCAAGCGATAAATTTGATGAATACATTTAAAGTTTGGTAGTTAATGAGCATTTACAATCCCGAATTGTATACTTGCTTTCATGGATGGATGGATGAATGGTTTAGATGGATGCGGATGCGTGCATGCTATATACTACTGTTTATTTATACTATATGTATGTATAGTGTATTTGTGCACAATGTCCCAGAGCATATACAAAAATTACGCAATATGCACTGTGCATAGAAAATGAAGCGAAAAAGAAACTGGCTTGCAGTTTTGGAGATGTGTCGCTAGCGCACATAACCGCCAAATGTACTGTATATAATATGATGATGGATTTATTCAAAGATGAGGGAGGAGAGAGAGAGAGAGAGAGAGAGAGAGAGAGAGAGAGAAACATCAACAGTAACAGTACGAAATCGAGGGAATGGAAGAAGAGAAAATGGACATGGGGAAGAAAAAGTGAACTGGTGAAAGAGAAAGATAGAGAGTAAGAAAGAGAGAGCAAGAGAGCTAGGGAGAGTGAGTGAGTGAAAGGGAGAGAGGGAGAGAGAAAGAGAGCGAGAGAGAGGGAGAAGGTGTGAGAGAAAGAGAGCGAGAGAGAGAGAGAGTGAGAAGGAAAGAGAGTGAGAAGGAGAGAGAGCGAGAAGGAGAGAGAGAGTGAGAAGCAGAGAGAGTGAGATGAAAAAAGTGAAAGGAAGAAATAAAGAAAGAGACAGGGGGTGGAGTAGAGAGAGAGAGAAAGAAAGAGAGGAAGAAATCGGTGAATTATGTGTGCAAATGGAAAAAGTGACTATTCTCAGCGGCGCATAGAATAAACAAACAATGTTGTTGGGGGAGGAAGAGAGAGAGAGAGAGAGAGAGAGAGAGAGAGAGAGAGCGATTTGTTTCTCAATTATATATTATATATATATAATTTATAACGGATTTGCTCGAAGCTCTTATGTCTAGTTAAAATTTGTACAAAGACAAAGAGCCTAAAAGAGCAACGCATTCAAAAATTTTTGGGGGACAATGAAGAAATAAACGAGATGAATAAGTAGCAATTTTCTTTTCTTGCCTTCCAATGTCGCACAATAATATAACACTCGACCTATCGTCCATAAATAAGATCATGCAATCATCAAATGTTTATTCAAAAGCAAACATTTCATACATACAATGGAAATAGGAATAGGAATAGGAATAGGAGAAAGGAAAAAAAAGTATGTATTTTATGTTTGGTGGATTTCAAAACAATCTCATTTATTGGATTCAATTTAAAATTTGATAATAACAAGATTAGTTTGAATGTTGTAATTTTAATTAAGATTCAAATAAAAATTAAATTAAAGTAAAATCACTGTCAACCATTGATTTTTAAAGTAATTCTGTGTAAGAATTCATTCTTCTTTTACCATTTGCCATTCACTGAAATTCTCGATGCCTTCCCTAGCGAATAATTTCTTTGGTATTATAAATTGTTTTCAAAGCTTACTAATAATGAGATCTTTCTAATTTATACATTAAATTTAACCAATTTTAGTGAATTTTTCAAATCGAAATACATTTTCTTTTTTTCGCTAAATTGCCATTCCATTGGGATCAATTTCAAACATAGATCAATTTCCAAATCTCGAAATCTTTGTTATTCGAATAACAAAGTGAAAAAAAATTTGAATCGATAATCAATTGAGAATTTATGAGAAAAACAAAATATAGCCATTAAATTACATTTTCTGCATAGAAAATCAAAGACGTCACAGATCTGGAACAAAATTCCCTCAAAAGCGAATGAACAAAAAAAAAAGGTAAAAAAATTAGGAAAAAAAAAACAAACCGTATCAAATGACATTGAAACAAAACAGAAAAAAAAGCCGTTGTTTTTCTTTTGTTTGCGTTTAGTTGACGTTTTCATGACGGTGATGACAATTTCAGTAAGTCTATCCATATCATTTCAATGTTTTTGTCATTTCAAATTGAACTTATTTGTTCAGCTGAATTCTGTTGTCAACGTGATGATGAAATGAAAATATAAAGCATTAGCAATGCAAATTTTGCTGCGACGTTAAAATTATAAATAATTTTTTTTTTTTTTTTTTTTCTCTTCACCATCGATGAAAATTCCATTGCGATGTCGCATTAATACCGTATAATAAACTAGATAAATGCTATTGAATTGTCTTAAATGTTTTCAGTTAAAAATTTCAATGTAGCTAAAAAAGATTATCATCTATTTACACAAATTAAATAGTCAGTTAATTATTTTGATGTGCATAATTCTTCTTTTAGTTTAAAATAAGAGATTATGTCATTAGTGAAATATATTTTGATTGCCATTGTGGTGGTAAAATTAATTAAATATTTCAATGGAAATTCATATGATTGATTTGATTTTTTGTTTTTTTTTTCGCACAAAAATTCCCTTCGAAAAGATTGGCCAGCTTCAGGCTCTACCAATTTCCTTGCCAAATTCAAATGAGGAAATTCGTAAGATGCCAATGAGCTATGTTGATGTGACAGCAAAATTAGGAAAAAATATTTATGTTGGATATTATGCACGGATTGAAGCAAATGCTGTAATTGGTGATAATGTATTTCTATTCTCTGATACAATTATACCGCAAGAAGTTACAATTCCAGATAATCACATTGTTATTAATCAACCAAGTACAGACGATTTAATATTTTTCCTTGAAAGAATTGTCTCACGTAATCGTAATTTTAAAGATGAATTACAAACAAATGTCAATTCTATTGCACAGCATGAAAAGTAAATAACATTTGTTTGAAATGATAATGGAATTTTCCATTTAAAAATTATAGTTCAATTGGTGTATCAATATATACAATTTTTTTTTTGTTTTTTTGTTTTGTTTTTTTTTTGTTTTTTTTTTTTCATTTTCAAATTTTAGATTTGACACGAAAATGATGGATTTAATAAACAAAATATTCGATGAATTGAAAATGGATTCAACAAAAATAGAAAAGTAATATTATTTTAAGATGAATTGATTTTTTTTTTTTTTATTATCCATTTACTAATTTCAATTATATATGTATAGATTACCTGATTTATATGTATTTCTAAGAGCATATTTGCAACATTTTTATGGTGACAGGTAACAATGTTCATTGAACATTTTCAATTGATTTACATTTTAATTTTTTTTTTTTATCTTCATTCATTTCTTTTCTCCATTTTTCGATTTATATTGGATTTTATGCTATCGATGTTAGACTGGAAAAATTACTGAAAATTGAAGAAGATACACCAAATCAAGATTTGCAAACAGTTCATTTTCAAAAAAATACAGCAAAAGATACAAATCCAGCAAATGATTATGCAAATTTAGCGATAAAACTTTTAACAATATTCAGCACATATATGTCACCAATTACTAGAAATTTAAATGAATATATGGATATTGCTGATGCAATAATAAATGACAAATATACAATTTTAACAACACAAGAGATTCAAAGGAAATGTGATGAAAAGAATGCAAAATTAGTGGACAATTTGGCACCATTAGTTGGTGGCGGTTTATTTTCGGGCATGTTTAGTGGTAAAAAAAAACCAACAACCGGCAAAACAAATGAACCAATTCCAAAAAGTATGAAAATATGCTTAAAACAGCGTTAATAATTATTCAATTTCATGAATTAAATAATATTTTAAAATTGAAATACACATTTTTGAACATTCAAATGCATTGAAATGCATTGAAATGCATTCAAATTGGATTCCATTCAAATTAATTCATTTCAAAATATAAATTTGATTTTCATTAATTTATTAGAAAAGAATGGTTGGTTTTCCGGCATGTTGGGTGGTAGTAAGAAAGGTTCAAGTAATTCATTTTCTCAAACAAGTACAACGTATTCATCGAGTGCATCAAGTAATTCAGGAATCAAAAGTATGCAAACAATTATTTTTATTGAAAAATTCCATTTTTTTTTTTTCAAAGCATTTATTTGTAAATAAAACTTATTATGTAAGGCTTTATTCTGGGTTAGCCTTAAATATCATTGCATTTTAACAATGAATATAGACCATTTTGGTTGATTATAGTTGTAAAAATAGAAAAATGTAAAAATAATAGAAAATTACATTTTTGTTATATTTGTTAATTTTCAATAGAAAGTGGTAGTGGTAAGTTTTTATCCGGTTTATTTGGAAGTAAAAAAAGCTCCTCATTCAATGGAAAAACAAATTCCAATGGACTATCTGGTGAAAAATTACTAAGTTCTGGTAGTGGAATAACTGCGCCCATTGGAAAGGAATCTTCATCATCATCTTTGCTGAACAAAGTTGCAGCTGCAACAGGAGTGGCTGGATTAGCTACTGGTGTAACTGCATTAGCAACGGGTAGAAAAGGATCCACATTGACCGGAACCCCAACAAATATTGTAAGTTAACATTTTCATTCATATATACACAAATTCAAATTCCCAAGTTCATACTTATTCAAATTCGTAAATTCATATTTATTCGTTTAATGAAAATTGAAAATTGAAAAAAAATACATCCATTTCAGCCACCAAACGGAAAAGGTAATCAAACAATTCCAATTTGAACGTAATGATCCATTGATAATAAGAAGCAATTATGAGAAATAATGTAAAATATATGAAAATAGGACAAAGATATTATGTCGAAGAGCATGGTTTTGCTTGTTTCCAATATTGTCCATACTGCGGTATGTAATGAATTTGATTTTTTTTTTTTTTTTTTTTTTCATAAAATAATGTTTTTTTTCCAATTTTTTTTATTTTCATCACATTTAAATTACATCAAAATTATTCTTGCAAATTGCAGGTGGAGATTTTGCGGCTCTTATGAATTCAAATGCAAAATACGGATCAACAGTATATCGAACACAATCAAGCGATTCATTTTTCGCTAATCCATACCAAAAAGGTACAAAAAAAAAATTTCGCTGAAATTTTATGTTTGAATACAATAATGAACAATCAATCATGTTAATAAATTCATTTGTTCAGGTGTTCGTCGTAATTGGTCAGATGGAGATAAATTCAATGGACGTACCACGTATACTGAATCCCATTCTGTCAATGGCGGTATATCTCAATTAACTGATAAATTATGCAAAAAAAAAGTTTCTAAAAAAAAGTTTCATCAACAGGTTATTTAAACAATGGCCCAAGACCTCAAGTCCCAATACAGCAAGGCGGACCATTTGGTAAATAAAATAAAATGAAATACACATTTCAGTTAGTGTTAATTCATTGTAAAATCTTTGATAAAGGTGAAAAAGTGTCATCCGTTGTCAAAACTGTAGTAAATAGTGGTGCAGGAAGTGGTTCAGTTAGTCCACCTGTGGGAACAAATGCACATGTGATGTCAAGCGGCAATATGAATGGTAATATATTTTCAGCTTTAAAATACTTAACTTGATTTACTTGAAAACCGAAAAGAAAAAAAAACAAAAAATTACTTATATTTCAGTGAACAATAATGGTATGTTAACAAAAACGACAACCGTTATCGAAGAATCGAATAGCCAAAATCGAAACAATCGTGTACCAATTATGGCTCCCATTGCCGGTGTTATGAATGGTTTTAATGGACACGGTGATCAGGGTCGAAATCAGTTCACCAAAACAGTTACTTCGTATTCACAAAATGGTGGAGTTTCTTCTCATGGCCATCATCATACGGGTCCAGATGGTTTATGCAATAATAAAGATTGCATACCGTGCAGGGAATTTGGTAAATTTCAAAAACAAACTGTTTATATTAATTGGAACAGAATGGATTTTAATGCTGTTTTTTTTTTGTCATTTTTATCAACTTAGCCAAAGAGAAGGAAAAATGGGAGCGACACATTAGAAATCAACATTATTACCAAAAAAAGTAAGTTTATCGCGGAATGTTCATAAACATGAAAATATATTTTCAAAAAAATATTTATTCGTTTTTTTGCTGAATTTTGTTTTTCATTCTGAATAATTAATCATTTTGTATGTTTCTATCACATTAATGAAAAATAGAAATTCAAATCACCATGGACAGCATTCCAATCAAGTTAGAACAGCGGCAGAAGCTTCAGCTGCAGCAATTGCCAACGATAAGGTATTACTAATCTCTCTGGAAAATAAGAAATTTCAAATATAAAAAAAAATTTCTTAATTAACATTTTCTTTAATTCCATAAATGTTAGTTTTCAAAAGGCAATGGAGCATGGGGCGATGTATCTGTAAATAAATCAAAAAGGCTAAAAAAAATTAGAATAAATTTGACCATTTGAAAATATATGTTTTTATTCACTAATTGCATGCAATTCTCAAATCGGCAGGTTTACACACGTAAATCATCAAGCAGTTCATCGAGCAGTTCATCAAGTAGCTCATCAAGCAGTGCAGCAGCTAAATCGGTTAAAAGAAAGAAATCTAAACGTCGTTTTAAGCTTTTTTAATTTTTAAAGAGGCTAATTTAAGAACTAAGCTACCAACAAAAAAGAAAAATCTCTAACGAAAAATTCAAAAAAAAAAAAAAAAAAAAAAAATTATTTTATCAGAAAAATCCAAATGAAAAATTATACAAAATTAGTATTGCTAGTGAAAAATCAAATGAAACGTAATTAATAATATCAATTATCTATCCATTAAATCTATCCATTGCTTTTCAACTTTAAATTTTTTCATCCAATCACTTTCGTCCATTTGGTCATTTATGCAAAAGGAAAAAATCATTTGTATTTGAATTATCTCCTTTTCTTTTTTGCTTCGCTTTAAATAGAATTGCAAAATATATATCAAAGCGTTTAACAGTTGGACATATGCGAGACGAAGAAGAAAAAGAGAAAAAAAAAAAAAACTCAAACTTTTCGTTTCATTAAAATTGAAAAGATTGTCAAAGTTTCCTATGAAAATGAAATCGTAGTATCGTGTGATTCTTTTGCGCGGATTTTATACCGTTTGGTGAAGCGTCAAAAGGCATAACTTTTATAATAGGTTGTAAACTTTTTAAATGTTTTTTTTTTTCCTACCTGTTTCGTATTTTCTCTCTTTCTCTTTTTCTCTCTCTCTCTTTTCCACTCTCCTCCACCACTCACTGTGCTCCTTTTTCACTTTCTCTTTCTCTCTCTCTCTCTCTCTCTCTCTCTCTCTCTTTCACACAAATCGTTGGCATTACACCGATTTATTTTCATATATGTAAAATGGTGTTTGTTTGGTTGTTGAATGTTTGCGGCATTTATGAAAATGCTATAAAATATTAGTTAACTTGTATGTAAGTTTTGAAAAGAAAATACTAGTTTTACCATTTTGAAAATGTGTCTTTCCAGGTTTGGTGAAAATATTTACGGTTGTTGATATTTTTCAATTGTTAAATTGCAGGGTGAACACTGCATTTGATATATTAGTATAAAAATGATGTGAACTGTTTCACAATGAGAATAGTAACAATAATCGATGGTAATAAAGATTCAACGAAACAATAAAACTGACAAGTTAACGTGCAAATTTGATATGATTTTTTATACTGATAAAACGACAAATTGTGAATATTAGTTAAACCATATTAAGCCAACTGTTGGTACAGAAAAATGCCTTGTTTTACTGTTTACCCTGTGTTACATATGAAGAGAAAATAACTCCGTTTATTCTAAATGCTTTTTTGGTAGGGGAATAAGCAGATGAAAAAAAAAATATCAATTTTCGAGAGAAAGAGAGATAAAGGGAAGGAGAGATTGAGAGAGAGAGCGAAAGCGAGAGAGAGAGTGAGAGAGAAGGAGAAAGAGAAGGAGAAAGAGAGAGAGAGAGAAGGAGAGGGAGAGGGAGAGGGAGAGAGAAGGAAAAGGAGAAAAAGAGAGAGAGGGAGAGAGAGAGAGAGAAAGAGAGGGGGAGAGAGAGAGGGAGAAGGAGAGAGAGGTAGAGGAGAGATTGAAAAAAAAATCCACTTTTCCATATTCACTGCTATGTTTTTTTGCGTATGTCCCTCTGAAGTGCCTTAAACGGTAGAATATTAAAAGTAGGATAAAGTTTGTAAATAGTCACATTTTGAGGTTGATTCTAACACAATAAATGCTGAACACGACATGTCGAATGGGTAAAATTCAATTTGAAAGTAAAGCACGAAAAAAAAGAGGTTGTTTTTTTTACTTGCTTTTTTCGCGCGCCGCATATCCATTAGAAATTTGCGTGCAAGTGAAACGGGATGAATAACAGACATCAAGAGAGAAAAAGAAAAAAAAAATTATTCGTTGGAAATTGTTACACACATAACGCACACATTGCAAATCATGACGCGAACTTCTGCCATACACAACGAAAATTGAATCAACATTTTACCTAATCGGAATGAATCCGATAAAGACGATTCTATGGTGAATATACTATTGAGAGATTTACACACCGGACGACTGTCAGATACCTACATCTAACATCATGCAGTGATATGCAGCTATTTATTTTTCAATCATTTTCAGGCTCGTATTTACACACACACACATATATATATTGAGACTTGTATGCAGGGAAATTATCAAGGTAAATATTGTCAGTTTAGATAGAAAAATGTCAAAATGGTTATTTGCCGCGCGCGATGACAATTTGTCATTTTACAATTTCAAGTGTATATTTTGAATATTCTTCTATAAATGCGAAGAATTGTTGTGAAAAGAAAAAAGAAAAAAAAAAAATCATGTTATTCAATCAGGAACAGAACTCATTTTTCCAACAATACGCAAGTGTTACCATTCAATTGATAAGCAATTAACGAAAAAAAAAAATATGAAAAAAATCAAATGCAATTCACAAAATGATTGGAAAATTTTCCAATAAACTTGGCCATTTTCTTTCATTTTAATGGAAACTTTTTGCAAGCACATAATAACTTGAAGTAATTTGAATATGATTTACTTGAACCAATAGAATAATACATGGCAACATGGCAACAGTTAAAGTCATAAATTTCTTTGATGTAACTTTTACCAAGAAAATACCCTACACAAACATCTTTTTCCCAAATGGTCAAAAGTGCTCTAATAAACTGTATGGTGGTTTGATCCAACTTCATTTTTTGCTCCTTCTTGTTCTTCTTCTTCTTCTTTTTTTTTCAAATTCTACGAATTTCGAATCTCTTTTACTTCAAAATAAACTCTTTCTGCTCGCTCATGCATTTTGCTTTATCAAAAATCAAGAGAGAACAGGCTAAACGACTACATTTACCCCATTACATCTTCCTTTTTTTTTTCCTCTATTTCTCTTTTCTTCTTCTATTTCTGCTTATTACATTCCCCACAAAATGCGAAACTTTGTATGCCACACGTGCGGTAATGCCAAAGTTTAGTCGTGGTTTTTATGCTGTGTTTGCATGGGAATAGAGAAGAGTGAGTGAGAGAGAGAGAGAGAGAGAAAGAGATAAAGAGAGAGAGAAAGAGAGAGAGAGAGAGAGAAAAGGAAAAAGAAGGAAACGAGAAGTAAAATAACCAATATCGGCAAAAAAATGAGAAAATTGTTGAATGAAGCGTATAGAAAGTGAATCTGCTTTAAATCAAATCTGAACAAATGTCTTTCATTTTTATTTTTTTTATTTTTTTTCAACTTTGTTCATACAATTTTTTTTTTTACCTAATTTTATGCATTCAAAATTGAAGTAAATGGATACTTCGTTAATGTTAATTCGTTTATCATAAATATGCATCAACATCAAAGAGTTGAAAAAGGGAAATATTTTCGGTATTTTGAATGTGATTTTATGATTTAAAATCTCGAGAGAGAGATAGCGAGAGAGAGAGAAAGAGCGAGAGGGAGAGAGCGAGAGGGAGAGAGCGAGAGAGAGAGATCGAGAGAGAGAGAGAGAGAGAGAGTGAGAGAGAGAGAGAGCGAGAGAGGGAGAGAGCGAGAGAGCGAGAGAGAGAGCGAGAGAGAGAGAGAGAGAGAGAGAGAGAGAGAGAGCGAGAGCGAGAGCGAGAGCGAGAGAGAGAGAGAGAAAGAGAGAGCGAGAGCGAGAGAGAGAGAGAGTGAGGGAGGGATAGGGTGAAAGAGAAAGAAAGAAGAAGAAAAAGAGAGAAGGAAAGTGGAAAAGAAGAGGAGTAAAGAGAGAGAGAAAAGGCAAAAAAATAGAAAGAGACGAGATTGAGAAAAAAAAGGAAAAAAAAAAATTATAGAAAGAAAAACTTGAAAATAAATTGCTATTGAAAAACAAATACGATTGAATAGACCTAATTGAAATAACTAACGGAAAATGTGCAAGATAATCAGAAATGATGATTCACCTGATTTCAGGTGCCACCATGTGGTTGAAGAGTAAAAGAAAAGAAAAGAAAAGAAAAGAAAAGAAAATGTAAGGCGGCAATGGCGATTTGCTACTGCACATTGCACATTGTGTGCGATGGAAAAAAAGGATTCTCTACATCTGGATACTGATTGTGAACCGTACAACAAATTGATGAAGTAAGAAAGTTATACTAGTCGCGTATACCAAAAGCACATCCATACTTCTAACAAAAACAACAACAACAACAACGACGGCGACGAACGAATGAACAAAACGAAAAACCGGGCGGAATTTATTATTTTTCACTTTATCGGCGAGAACGAGTTGAGAAAATAATACGGGAAATGTTAATGCGGTAGGTTTAAAAGTTTCCTTAGCAGAAATCTGATTGAGAAACAGCACACGCACAAACGCACAGACACATACACCATGTGAAAAAGAAGGGGGCAAAAAAAAAAAAAAAAAAAAAAAGTTTCGGACACAAGTTTAAGAAAATTGAATAGAATGAGATTACGTTGCAATTTTTTACTTTTCGTTTGCTTTGCAAAGAAAAAAAAAGAAACTGTCCTTATCCTATTTCCTTTTCATTTCAATGTTTCCTATGTATGTATACGTTATACGCCACATTTTTAATTTGACTATCATTGTATGTGGCAATACCCGGTGTACATAATATAAATGATACAACTTATTCGCTTTCAACTGATATTATCTCAAATAACTTGTGAAAGGACATTTCATTTTATTTTCTTTTTTAAATCCAAAGTATAAGATCGAATCATGTTTTAAATATATTAATGACTTGTCCATCGTTAAGAGTTCAACATGTAAATCTTTCAGTGACTAAGCAGTGGTAAAACCAATTTATTCAGGAATTTTCATGCAAAAAAAAAAAAAAAAAAAAAACTAAACTAAACTATGGAAGAAACGGAGTTAATACATTTTCACTTGATCATTTCAATCCATTTAATTGGAAAAAAAGAAAAAAAAAAAATAATTAAATAAAACTGACTGACACAGAGGGATGGAATCATGAAAATCAATATAAAGTTAAATACTGTCAATAAGTAATTTTTCTGTCAATATGTGTGTAAATGTTGAAAACTTTTACAAACTCCCAATAGAATATGATGGTTTTAGCTCTCCAATCTTTTTAGTTTCTACAATATTTCTGGACATTTTAACAGCAAAGTAATTGAATTATGAAGATTGTGATTTTGTGTTGTATGGTCGATTTGGATAATAGAAATCATTTGTCAAAAACAGTTAACAAAAACTTCAACGCAACTTATTTACAATTGGTTAGATTCATAGCAAAACATAACATAAATAACATTTAAATAAAAGAGGGGAAAATATATATTTTTTTTTTTTTTTTGAAAGCAAACCATTTCGTTTTGCAAACATTTTATTTGTAAAATTCATTGAACGATGAATGAGGGAGTGGAATCAATGAGCAAATGGTGATTTGTGCAAAATGTTATTGCAGCAGAAAAAAAAAAATCAAGTTAAAACTTTTTGCAGTCAGGCAGGGCCGTAGCCAGAAAGAAAAAATTCATTATTCATTCTTCTTTCGGAGATTCAAGTTATTTGAATCAAATTTTATTGAAAAAAAGAGATTAAAAACAATTCAAACATTTAAAAAAAAAAAAAAATTGAATTCAAAATGTCTCTTGTTTTTCTATAGTTTTTTTTTTTCAGTTTAGACCCAACGAAATAAATTTTCTTTCTTTGGTTATTATTAACGCGTAAGTTTCATACTTTCGATATTTTGATAAATTTTTTTTTTTTTTTCTTTTTTTTTTTCGTGAGAGCAAGAAACGATGCACACTTGTATGAAACAAAAAATAGGGTAAAATACCTTTTTTCGCATTGAAAATTTGCGAATATTTTTTTTCTTTTTTTGCTCTCATGAGAACGTCACATTCCACACAGAACGAATGTTTTTCACTCTCTTTGGAACCGACAAGCATGCCAACGAGTTAAAAAAAAAATCAATATTCTTTTTGCAAATTGATGGCTAAAATGAGAAAGTAAAAAAAAAAAAAAAATAATAATACCAAGAACATTACCAATTTTTCCAAACGCATCAAGATATACTGGCAGTTTGCTGAAACAGATTCCATGGGCTTGATAATGCGTGTTCTGTACAAATGAAGATACTTTTAAAATAACACTAATCAATGTGAAACGTGATATCTGTTGTGGATTCAACTTTCAGTTCAAATAAGAGGCAGTCTCACTCCTTTTTTTTCTTTTTATCTATTTGCCTCTCTCTCTCCCTTTCTCTTTCTCCCTCCTCTTTCTCTCTTTTTCTCTTTCTTTCTCTCAGTTTCTCTCTCTTTCTCTCTCCCTTTCTCTTTCTCCCTCCTCTTTCTCTCTTTTTCTCTTTCTTTCTCTCAGTTTCTCTCTCTTTCTCTCTTTCTCCCTACTCTTTCTCTCTTTTTCTCTCTCTTTCTCTCAGTTTCTCCTTCTCCTTCCTTTCTGACTCGCATAACTTTATGTGATAATGTTTTAAAACAAAATTGCCAAAGTTTTTCTCGACGAATGCTTTGCAATTAAAATCTCCATTAAATCATTAATGTCGATTTTAATGTTTGATACTTATTATCTATGCCACATAGGTAGCAAGAATAGAAATGTAAAAAACAAAGATGGAAAAAAGCATAAACGAACGAGTTTTCGGTCAAAATGCATGACTTTTGAAAACGTATCTTTTTTCTTCAGTTGCTTATTATGATTCTAATCTGAATGAAAAATAGAAAGAGAGAAAGAAAGGAAGAAAGAAAAAAATGTGTGCTAATACCATTTTGTTACAAGTAAATCTGTAACAAAGGCCATCAGATAAGTTTTTCGTTTGTTTTGACGCGAAAAAGTTATTATTATCGTGAAATAACCAACGATTTTATGCTTAACAACAAACCATCTAGTCGATGATTTATACAATATAAACAAAAATTTAACTTTAATTTATACAAACAATCTGCAAATAAAAAGTTTAATCTTAGCGGATTGAATTTAACAAAAATTCCATTGCAAACTCCATTAATTAGATTGAATACTTTTGAAAATGAAATGAAATATTCGAAAATCATAATTATTGTGTATGTGTATTGTTGGTATTGATTTTATTTGCTAGTCAAAATATTATTTATCTAAAGTACTTTGCAAAGATTGGTGACATTTTCTCAATTTTCACTTAAATTACATTGTAATGGCGTTCCTTGAAAAAAGATAGATTTTAGCTTGAATGTAAAGGCAAGCGGAGACGCTATATAAAAAATAACACCAAATATTGAGGCAAATTTGAAGATTAATATAGAATTTTTGGCGCAAAATGTGTGAAAATTGTTTTTTTCAAACAATTTTAGTTGGTCGTCTGATTTCGTCCAAACAAGCCATCTGACATGAATGAAATACCGTCATGAAAATCCTTGCACCCACATGGTCACATGCCAAATGTTTTTTTTTTACTATATTCGGGCACATGAAACTCATTGTATTTTTTTTTTTTGCTCTTACAATCTGCCTACAGTGAGGCGTTTGTGAGTAAGCAATCGTTATCATATGTGTACAGCTGCTTTGTTGCATTTCAAAAATTGCAGCGATTCAGGCGTTCTTCATAAATTGGGATACGTAAGAGAATGGCGCTGCTTGCTTTTTAATTTTTTGATATTTTTCTTTCAACAATGACTGACAATAAACCTATTTTGTCTTTTAAAATGTTCCACCATTTGAAATTATTGAATTATCTAAAAGCAAAACATGTGGATATTCCATTGAATGGCCGATTAGATTTTATGCTGATACTCCCCAATACTGCTAGTGAATTTGAACTCAGACTTGGAACACCATTACCTTATTTGGATATTTAAAGATAAATCATATTTGCATATAGTGAAAGATGAATTGAAAATTCCACATAATTTTAGTTTAATTGACATTGCAAGAAATGTGGATAAGTGGAACATAGGTTGTACTATTCGAGGAAAAAATTATTTCAGGCTTCCCACATTTAATAATTTAGTAAACGAATCGTACAACAATTTTCTAAAAAATGATCCTGATCGTGATCATTTGAAAGAGATTTTTACATCCATAGACTCCATTAAATTAGTACACGATGATTTTTCGAGAAGATTTTCCGATGCAATGAAAATAGCAGAAAATATTGACAATGGAATTGAATCGGAGTTTGCCAAGCTCATATCACTGTTGAATGACTGGAAATTGGATCCGAAAAAAAGCAAAAAACAGCATGGCAATCAAATAAGACAACTGATTGACAACATAAAGAAACAACAACCAATACTGATTAAAGAAATGAAAAAGGCTGAGAAAATTGTGTTCGATTATGAAAGGCAACGTAGCATATGGGTAGATTTCTTGATTGGAATTAGAAAAACTGTGAACTCAAAAGACAGAAAACTCGTAATGTCCAATAAACCAAATAATCCAAAAAAAATAGAAACCAAACAAACAAAAGTAACAATGGAAGCAAAAAAACCAAAATCATCAACAACATCAACAACATAAAAAATAACAAAAATAACAAAAATACTTAAAAAATCCAAAAAAGAAGCAAATCAATGGGTATGTGAATCAAGTAAAAAATAATGGATGAATTTATTCAATAACTCTTATGAAACCAAGAAAATGAAGAAAAAAAAAAACAACTTAAAAATTTCCTTTCAATAAAAATGTATTCTCTCTAATGAAATTTAATGCAAAATAAATTCAAACAAAATTCAAACATATTTTCCCGAAGTTTCATTTCTTCTCAATGGATTTTCAATAATATTGAAAAAGCGTGTTCTCACCTATGAAAGGAATTCTTCTTTTTTGTCGTGTCTCAAAAAATTTCGTTACACTGGGCTGTCATTAGCCAGCTAAATAATATTTTTGAAATAAAGTTAGCTGCTGACGCGATGTTGTATATAAACGAAGTAGAAAGAAGAATCAATACATAAGCGACATACAGAGGAAGAAGCACATAGCAACAAACTAAGTGGTGTGCGCCGCTTACTTTAATCATGTATATGAATTTCGACAATATTATTTAGTCATAACAGCTCAGTGTAATGTCTGATACATACTTTTGAAACTTTCAGATGTGTCACGTAGTTTCTTCAAATGAAAAAAAGAAACGAAAATCCCAACGGGTGACCTGCACTGTATAATTTGTTGTTGTAATTTCATTAGTTTGAGCTCTATCCGCTTTGATGTACAGTATTAATCTGATGTGATTCGCAGTTGCGCTGATTAAATGTAGCTACACTAAGGCTTACTCATTGGAATATCCTTATTTCTATTCTAATTATTGCTGGAACAGTAATGGCAGCAATTTCTTATTCATAATCTTTGTTAAAAATGTCTACTTGGTCATGACTTTTCAATGAGAAGGGCGTCATCAATTAATCTCTTTAAAAATGATCTTTTTTCATATGCATTGATATCATACACCTTTTTAAGAGAACTACAAGTGTATGTAATAAAAATTGAAAATCGAATGTACATCATGCATTACATATGCCAATGTTTATTCCATTGTCTGTCAAAAAAAAAGTCTACTTTTGTTCAAAACTAAAAAAAAAGTTTTGTTGTTTTATTGAACGATTTCGACAAAAATGTTCATTTTTTACATTTTATAAACAATTCTATTCGAGTGTTTAACATCTGTTGTCATTTGAAAATAATAACTATTAACAAATAATGACACATAATAATCACACTTTTTATTGATTTTCTTTTATCTATATTATCGATAGTTGACTTGCTCATTGCATAAGGTTTTTTATTTCCTTAAAGTATAAGAAAAGTTCTTTTTTTTCTCAAAGTATCATAGAAAATGTGGCTTTTTAAAACAGGTTTATCGATATAAAATGATAGCGGAATGATTTTTCGGTTTAAAATATACGGATGATTTTATGTGAAAAAATAGCAAAAAATATTGTATTTATTATTTAATTTGTATTGTGTTTTCGCAATTTTCAATTTTGATAATCTCATGATACCTTGTAATAATCCATTTGTTGGATATTCCTCCTTTTGTTGAGAGAATCCAACTGTTCATTGTACGGCAATAGCTTATAAATGCCATCAATCTCAACTCATTGTAAGCTTCAATCTTTCTTTCTGTCCCTCTCCTTTCCCAATTTTTTCTTCACTTTCTCTCTCTCTCTCTCTCTCTTCCTCTCTCTCTTCCTCTCTCTCTTCCTCTATCTATCTCTCTCTCTCTTTCTTTCTTTCTTTCTCTCTCTCTCTCTTCCTCTCTCTTTCTTCCTCTCTCTCTCCCCCTCTCTCTCCCCCTCTATCTCTTCCTCTCCCACTCTTCTTCTATCTCTCCCTCTCTCTCTCTCTCTCTCTCCCCCTCTATCTCTTCCTCTCCCACTCTTCCTCTATCTCTCCCTCTCTCTCTCTCTCTCTCTCTCTCTCTCTCTCTCTCTTTCTCTCTCGTTTTCTGCCATTCTCTCTCCCTCTCCTTCTTCTTCTCTCTGTCCCTCTCTTCCTCTTTCCAAATTTTCTCTGACTACGAGAGTTGAGAGCCTTTTTTTACGATTATTATGGATGTCAACATTTGGTGCTCGAATGTGCTTAAATGCATTACAACCCATCTCAATTTGTATATAAAGTGGAAATGGTTGATGGAGGATTTAAAAATATAATACCATTGAATTCAATTACAAGGCAGTTGCAAATCGAAATATACAAAATGAAAAAAAAATGCAAGATATTTCGTGACCATATTATGTGTCAGTTATATTGATTTTTATTCGAGCGTGATTTTAAATAACAACAACAACAAACAACAAAAAAGGAATGAAACAAATTGTTCGAATAATGACCATTAATGACTTTGTTAGTGTTGGTTTCGTGAGCCATTGTGTTATCATTTTAATTATTACTCTCTTTAACATTGTACCAATTGCAGTGTATTTGGTTTTTGCTGCACGAGAACAGATAAGAGTTTCTCTATTTATTTACTTTATGCACTGTATATTTCTCATTCAATATGCGTGTTTTATACCTAACAAACGTAACTCAAAGTGACAATCACAACAAGTCACCGTCGTATTCATCGTAAATCACTTCCCATCACTCAATTTCTCTCTTACTCATTTTTCCACTTTCACACATTTTTTTTTTTTTTTTTTTTTATTCTCGCCCACTAATTTTAAATGAACATTTTCCAAAAAAAAAAAAAAAAAAAATTCTGTAGTAAAACAATAAAATGCAGTAATTTATATGCAAATGACTATTTCAAGCCGTTATGACACACGTTCTTTGGACCATAGAATTGGTTAATTAAAATACCGTGTTTGTGTGATTTTTTTTTTTTTTTTGTGTTGTTGTCAGTGAAAAAGTAAATTGCGAGCTTTTTACTGATGCATGTTTTTCGAGGAATTTCACGTTTAGCCAACTGAACGTGGATGATGAAGTGACATCTAAACCGTCTATTTGAAGAAAGAAAAAAAAAATAACATCAGAGCTGAAGTGCACGCTATACAATATAATTCACCAATATAACTGAATCGTGAAATCCGATATAACAATTTCCAAAAAGAATTTATACTATTTTGTACCCACCGATATGTAGATCATTTCAAGAGAATTTCAACTGAAAGTTTTCATTTTAGCATCTTGTCACATTATCTGTACAATATTCTGAAAATATTTTATTCTTTCTTTGTAAGAGAGAAATCAATTTATGTTTGAATCACTGGAATTCAATTCCGTTTTCCTCAAATGATTTATTGAAAACTTCAAAAGCTCATTAAATATGTGCTCTGTAATATACGCTGCAACACAACGAATTGAATGTGGAAAACTATTACGTTGTGAGAATCATCAATATCCAATATTCTCTCTCTCTCTCTCTCTCTCTCTCTCTCTCTCTCTTTCTCTTTCACATTAAATTCTCAAAGTAAATAAGATACACTATGACTTTGTTCCATCAAAAGTTTTATGACATTGATTCAACGAATATGCTGTACTCATTTCAACTGTGCAATCTTGCTTTCCATCGAATATTCCATCATTGTTATCATCATTATGTCACCAGAATTTGTTCACCTTTTTCCGTAAATTCCGTTAAAATTCCCATTTGAAAATTATACAAACACATGCGCAATACACATTTAAGTCCATACAATACAGACGACCGACAAGTGTACTGGATTGCTAATTTTACCATTGTTGTCATCATCATCCCTGTATATACTACTACTACTATTGCCACGGCAATAGATTTGAAATAACAATAATAAAAAAAAAAAAAAACGAAAATAAACATAAAAGCAAACAGCGTGTTACAGTGAGATAAGAAGAATGTATGTTTGATTTGTTGTTGCTGCTGCTGTTGCTGCCTGTGTTGCTTGTCAATCTTTATTATTGTTATTATTACATTTTTTGTTGTTGTTGTGTGTTGTAGCAACTAAACGGACGCTTTTACTGCCTCGTGCACAACTTTTGCTTAATAAATCTCTCACACCCTCTCTCTCTCTCTCTCTCTCCCTCTCTCTCTGTCTTTTCTCTCCCTCAAACTCTCCCACTCTTTTCTCTCTCAATCTTCCACACTCGCTCCCTTTCACTCTCTCTCTATCTCTTTCTATCTCTCTCTTTTCCTTTCTCTCTCTCTCTCTCTCTCTTTCTTTCTCTCGCTCTCTTTCTTTCTCTCTCTCTCTCTCTCTTTCTTTCTCTCTCATTCTCTCTCTCTCTCTCTCTCTCTATTTTCCTCTCCCCCACTCTCACCCACTCTTTCTCTCTCTGTAACTCTATCTCTCTCTCTCTCTCTCTCTCTCTCTCTCTCTCTTTCTTTCTCTCTCTCTTTCCCTTACTCTTTTCTACTCACACTTCCTCTTCCTTTCTGTATTTCTCTGTCTTTCTTATTCTTTACCCCTCCCCTCTCACTTTCTTTGTTTTTGGCAAAAACATGATGATTTTTCACACAAAGCTTGTAGAATTTTTGGACTAAATGAAAGTTTTCACGTGATCAACGATAATTGATAGATAGATACAAGCACCGAAACGGTAGCTAACTTTTAAAATAAACAACATAAACATACTATGAAAATAATCCAAGTCGAAAAGATGCTGTTTCTATTATTTTCCCTAAGAATCCATATCAAAAAATGTAATATTCTATTTCGATTATTTCTTCGTTGAGTACACAATATTTTTGCAAAAAAAAAAAAAAAAAAAACGTAAAAATCAATCAAAATTATTATGTTTATAAGAAATTTTATTTCAAAAATTTCCCAAAATAATGCGAGTAAACAAATTTCATGGCTAAAACTTATTCACAACAAATGAAATATGCCATTTTAAACAAGCTTAAATAAATGAAAATCATTAACTAAATTGACTTAAGTTCACTTTATCATTTTAACTAAAAAAAACATCAAAGTCTGTTTAATGCATAATAATTTGAATATTGAATCACATTTCAGGTAATTTTATACATTCATTTTCGGTGTACGTTAATTATTTTCAAAGAAAAACAGAATACAAATATATGTTGATGCGATGATTTGAGTTTTAATTGGGCCAAGTGAAAATTACACTTTAGCTTCTTTGTTGTTTTCCTATGTTTTGATCATCTCCCACTACGAGTGACGAAAGTTGTCTAATATTAAAGATATTCGTAAAATTTTAAATTGATTCAAGACAATTTATCTTATGCTATTGTTCTTTTTCTTTTTTTTTTTTTTTTTTCTCAAAAAGCAAGTGCTAATTCGAATAATGAATTTAAATATGGATAAAAGTTATTTCATAATAAATCATTAATTTTGCATCACTCATTCATTCATATGGTTGAGCTTCAAGCTAAAAAGTTGATTGAAATTCAAAGCTTAAAATGCAGTTTGAACATCATTCAGATAGGTAATATTTAACATTTTAGTTTTGCATCCATACCCCATAAAAGAATAAACGCTTGACCTATCTCGAATGTGCATGATGTAAAGAAAGCCAAAAACTTTATCATTTTGTAAATCGTTGACTCTATTGAATGTTTACCAAAGCAAATGTTATGTTCATAGTTGTGAAGTTTTCAATTTTCTTTTTCGAAGCAAAGGAGATGAAGGAGTTTCAACGAATTATGGGTGTAAAAATGACAAAGAAAACAATTTTCAAGTTTAATTTTACGGTAAAAATTTTTTTTTTCAAACATGTACTATTAGTTGATGTGTTGATGTGTTTCTTTTTTTTTTGTTGTTTTTCGACACTTTGCAATCAAAAAGTTTTTGAATTTCTTTTTCAAGGAAAATTCTTATTTTGAACACATCTATCGATGCATAAAATATATATGTATGTGTGTATATGGTTTTGAATATCAATGATTTATCTATAAATTTATATGAAAATCAATTTTAACTTATACATACACAGTACACACATATTTAATAAAAACTCTAATTTTCACAAATAAAATGTTGTTGCAAAGCCTATAGTGTGATATTACCGTTTAGAAAGCCACTTATATTTATGAATCGAAATTGTTTCTTCAATTTGAACTATAATGGATATATGGATATATAGGTATATATTCCATTTGGGAATTTCTTTAAGAGGGCAAAATTTATGGAGCTTGGAAATATGAACGAAACATTGATAGTCGATAAATGATTAGAAAAAAAAAGAAAATATCTAGATGGTTTTTGAATTTGGTAAAGTTTTTAGCTAAACCAACGATATGAAAAGTGGTTTTGAACGATACAAGTGCATTTTGAAAACATTTTGCAGATAAGCGCTCATTTCAAGCTCTTTCATAGCATTTTAGAAAAATAAGAAGAAGAGGAAGATGTAGAAGAAGAAGAAGAAGAAAATGGAGAAGAAGAGGAAGATGTAGAAGAAGAAGAAGAAGAAAATGGAGAAGAAGAGGAAGATGGAGAAGAAGAAGAAGGAGAAGGAGAAGAAGAAGAAGAAGAAGAAGAAGAGGAAGAGGAAGATGTAGAAGAAGAAGAAGAAGAAGAAGAAGAAGAAGAAGAAGAAGAAGAAGAAGAAGAAGAAGAAGAAGAAGAAGAAGAAGAAGAAGAAGAAGAAGAAGAAGAAGAAGAAGAAGAAGAAGAAGAAGAGGAAGAAGAGGAAGAAGAGGAAGAAGAAGAAGAAGAAGAAGAAGAAGAAAGAGAATTAATGAAATTGAATGTATCGTGTTCAGTGGCCGTATGGGAATGTTACAGTATTGCTAGAATTGTATGAAAATGCATTTTATTAGGGCTTACTAAAGGATGTAAGCACAGTTTTCCATTCAAAAACATTGTGCATTTTATTTCATTCAAAATACTCATAAATTGAAAGTGAATGGATTTAAGAAAAGCACTTTTTCCATGATTTGACTTTTTACTCGAATTTTCATTCGCATACACACTGACCAGATACTAACTGTGAGATACTGACTATTTTGTATTTTGCATGTAGAAGGCAAAAATTATTTGTTAAAATTAAACACAAACAACAGACAAATTCATTTGGATTTGTATATACAATGTGCATGGATTGTGTTGATGCCAATAGTAAAAGCATAGTATAAATGAAATGAGCATACGATATTTTGAAGCTAATACCATCAATTGAATACAAAATGTTTTCATATGAAAAGATCGTTGTTTTTCTCTCGAACGCATCTTGATCGTGATGATACTACTGTTCTGAAAAATTAATAGGAAAAAAACTAACTAATTAAAATAATGGAAACGAACCGAATATAATGAATTATTTCCATTAAAATCAACAAATCCCTGTACAATTTTATGAATATGTCAGTTTTCTATGCATCTGAACATTAAGCAACCACTTATGCATCCCCATGTATCGCTATTACGGTACATGGCATTTTTATATTAATGAAAATCTGATTTTTGCCCGATTTTTTAACACAAAAACTAATTATATCAAACTTATGCTCAACGGTTAGTTTGTTGATATGCTTATTGCATAAGAGAAAGTTTCGATGTTAAATGTAAAATTAACTTAAAAAAAAACAAACAAAAATCTCACCACAGTCAGTGGTAGATTCCTTGCAAATTTCTATATATTTTATCTCTGTATGTTGTAAAAGTCGATGCGTTAACAAGTGTTCGTATAAAAAATGTGGTAAACTATGCAAATGTGGTTTTTTTTTCTTTGTTAATATGAATATGTAATGTGTACTTTAGTTTGTTACGTGGTGAAACAAACTAATTCAATTTCTGAAACCATGATGAATATTAACTAGAACGGTTAACTGAACGTCAAAATAAACAAATATTAACACTCCTCCTCTCTCTCTCTCTCTCTCTCTCTCTCTCTCTCTCTCTCTCTCTCTCTCTCTCTCTCTCTCTCTCTCTCTCTCTCTCTCTCTCTCTCTCTCTCTCTCTCTCTCTCTCTCTCTCTCTCTCTCTCTCTCTCTCTCTCTGTCTGTCTGTCTTACTGTCTATTCAAACTATGATTACATCAATACAAAATGATTTCAATAAAATCTCAGTAATTATATTAACGAGAATTTTAATTTAAAATTCAAAATACCAGCCAAAGTATAAGAAATAAAAAAACAAACAAAATAAATTCGATTTATAACTTTTTGAATATAGATTAAATTTTTAAAAGGTTAAACTGTAAACCCATGTGAGTGAAGATGATATCGTATCTATCCATAAAAATGAAAATAAGAATAAAATTCATCGTTTGACTCAAATACATTTGAGAGAGAGAGAGAGAGTGAGAGAGAGAGAGAGAGAGAGAGAGAGTGAGAAAAAAATTGTTATTTTTAAAAGAAATAAAAATGGAATTTTTCCATTTTTTTAGGTTGTTCGGATGTGTGTTTCATCTTGCATTTGTATTTGCCTGTCTTTATATTTCTCATTCCCATTGTTTCTCTGTCTATTTCAAGCGGTTGGTGTTTTTTTTTTTCTCTTGTAACAATGGTAAAAACGAATGTGAAAAAGATTGAATATCAGCAACAGCAGCAGCACAAAGTAAAGGCGCAACGAATCGACATGTTTGGGACCATTTTATGGCTTGATTCATTCGCGTTTTAGCTATCTTTTTGAAACATGTGCCGGTATCGAATACTTCACACAATTTCGTTTCGATCAATGCAAAAAAAAAAAGAAAAAAAAAAAATAAAAATATTTAATACAACAACAAAATTTATTCCATTTTAAATCAATCGAATCTCGAGGGTGTTAACAAATAACGATTCATTTTTTTCGCCGCTTCTGTGGTTTCGTTTCGATTTCGCTCTTTTTTTTACGACTTTGAACCATAATTTTGTTTAAACACATTTATGCATCGGGAGAGAGAGAGAGAGATAAAGGGAGAGAGAGAGAGGGAGATAAAGAGAGAGATAAAGAGATTGCAAATAGAGAAAAAGTGAAGCGGGAGGAAACGACAGAGAGAGAGAGAGAGAAAAGAGAGAGAGAGAGAGAGAGAGAGAGAGAGAAAACACATACACACAAGAAGCGATAAAAACAATGTCAATAAAAAAATATTGTGGAACAATTGGCACAAATCAAAGACCGAGACAGCAAGCGCAAGTGGAAATTGTAAAGAGAATTTACAACGTCGATAGCATCAATAACAAATAACAATCAATCCAATTCGAAATGAATCACAGTTCAAATAAAATAGCGAGAAAAAAAAATTACTATCGTTTATTGCAAACCTTACACATTTTTTATCCCGTGAATATACGATCGGGAAAAGGATCAACGTAAAACGTGATCCAATTTATGTAGATATATAGGAAATTAAAATAATGAGAGAGAATAAGAAGAGAGGGGCCATGAGCAAGCAAATGGAAAAGACAAAATGGTATAGATCTCGGTCTCTGAGAGTTAGAGAGCGATAGCAAGAGAGAGAGAGAGAAAGAGAGAGAGAAAGAGAAAGAGAAAGAGAGAGAGAGAGAAAGAGAGAGAGAGAGAGAGAGAGAGAGAGATAGAGAGATACGAAAAAAGGTACATATTTTTTCGTACAAAACCAATTGATTATCAATAAAAATACATTAACGATTTCATTAAACAATTGATGTGTCAATTGAGATTAAGCCATGAAATGTTCAATGTGCTGTTTTTCCATAATTGCTCCATATAATCTAATCGAAATGTACATATCATATGTCAATGTACATTAATCGGAAATACACCTGTATATTGTATGTTGTGGGTGCATTAAAGAAAATGTTGATGTGAAAAGATTGACAATTCTTTTTTTTTTCCTTTTTCTCTTTCCTTATGATGGTAATTTTTCTATTTCTCTCCCTTATTCGCTCTGTAATTCTCTCTTATGAATACAGTATGTGAATGTTAGTATGATCTCTGTGTTTGTGCCATTCATTAACATAACACATTCTCTCTCTCTCTCTCACTCTCTCTATCTCACTTTCTCACAATGTTTATTTGTTTGTTTGTTGTTGTGTTTGCTTTTTTTTTTCCTCTCATTTCCCAGATACATACATATATTTATTTGATGATGTGCATAATCTACGTAATGGTTGCTCCGACAATTCGGCCACGCTGGATCCGTTGAAGCATGTTTTCTTGCAGTTGTCGTCGACAGGCTTTGGCAATAATAACTCAGATAAACACATTCCAGTTTCAGTACTCTGTGGCGAATGACGGTAATTTATTTAACATACAGAAACGATTGAGAGAAATATTATTATTAATATTAGCGGAGGCAGATAGATGGAAATGTGAATGGTAGAAACCAGGAATGAATAAGTGTATGCTTATTAAATAACAAAATAACATCAATATAACACACAAAGTGTGTGAGTGCGAGTGTGAATGCGAGTGCGAGTGAGTATGTATGGCTTGTCGTTTGCTTTAGCTCCAGTACATACGCGGCTAGTGTGAGAGCAAGTGAGTATATGTCGCAACGCTCTTGGTAATAATCATGCACACGCAGCATGTCATATGATTATGAAAATAACATCACAATTTATTTGCATTGTAAACGGCGCAGCTGGCACATGTTGTGGCTTTCCGTGTTGCACTGATTATGTGCGTGTACTGGTAATTTATTGAAGCAAAGCGAAGCTTTCATTTCAGTGGGTATTTCGATTATTCAGCTCTCTTTCTCTCTCTCCACCCCTCTATGTCTTTCTCTGTCTTTCTCTCTCCTCTTTCTCTCTCTCTCTCTCACTCTCTCTCTCACTCTCTCTCTCTCTCTCTCTCTCTCTGTCGCTTCCTCCCGCTTCACTTTTTCTCTATTTGCAATCTGAAAATCATATACCTCAAACTATAGCAAGTTCGTGTCAAAAACTCGCTGACAATATTCTCAATTGATGTGTTTAACCACTGTTTGCCTGATTTTATCGCCTTTACCATCAACGCCACAATTGCACACGAATAGTAACGTAGTTAAAACAGACAAAAATGATAAAATGCTGACGATGTTGATTTTTTTTTTTTTTTTTTTTTTTTTGCAAATTGTGCGCAATCCCGTCATTTGGACAATGAAAACCCCACAGACACACACACGTACTCGAAAAAAAATGCGTACATTCAGTTGATTTGCATTTGGACACCAACAAATTTTTATTTCTTTAGAATTGTTTCAGTGAATTGTAAAATTGGAAATAGATCTCGGTTGTAATCCAATAAAAATTTAAAACGCGTTTATTCTGTTTGTGTTTTTGTTTCCTTTTTTTCCGTTTGGCCATTTTAATTCAATGTGACCAGCTGAAAACCACCGTAATTTGTTCAATACTGTGAAAATGGAAAACTTATGTTTTATGCCAACCAAGAAGCCATGATCAATGCAAATAAATTAGTGCACTTTGGTCGACAAGATGTCGAGCTGCTATGGGATATAATAACAAATCAGACAAATGTCGGACAGGGTTGAAATTAAAGTTGAAATGGGATGGGATGAATTGGAAACTAAAGTTAAAACCAAGCGATGTTACAATGGAAAATATAATCTCATTGGCCTGATTTCCACACAACGCTGGACATCTTTATTTGCTGGCGAAAGATCAGAGGGCTTTTCTTAACGGATTTCATTTTACAATGCTCTTCCCTTGCATCGTTGGTTTTTTCTTCTCTCGCTCTCTATCTCTCTCTTTATCTCTCTCTCTTTCTATCTCTTTCTATCTCTTTCTATCTCTCTCTCTTTCTCTCTCTCTCTCTCTCTCTCGTAATGTTTTTACTTTGTTGTTGTTTTCAGAACAAAATTGTTGTTGTTGTTGCTATTTGATGATGATGATGCTTTTCGCATTTTCTGTATAAATTTTATACTCTCAAGGCAGATAATTGAGCGAAATCTACACAAGCATGTCGCCGACAACAAAACACATAGCATAAAACTAAATGCAAGAAAAACAAACACACACACACACACACATACACACGAACAACAAAAAAACAGAAAAATAAGGAAAAAAAACTACAAAAGAAAATATAACAGAATGAACAAACGACAATACACTCGGAAAGTTCGGACGCTTCGTAAGCACAAGCACATTTGACTTATTCCGGTAATGAATATGGCCTGAATTTAATGGTTTGAAACGAGAAAGCGGTTCATATATCAAGACGAAGCGACAAATGTCTTTGGATAAATAATAAGAAAGTGGAAGAGACAGAAAACAGAGAGGTCAAGAAAGGCGTACGCCCGACCAAGTGGAGCTTCTCACTTTTCCCTGCACAGTATACACACACACACACACACACACACACACAAACTCACCAAATACCACCACCATCATCATCATCACCATCACTACTACCTCGAAACTGAAAATCTAAGAAAAAATGTTTGCGCAACAAACTCAATTTAGAGAATTATAAATATATTAGCTGAAGCGGCAATACACCATGCTACTCAAGAGTGAAAAAGAGGAAGAAGAATAAGGAAAAAAAACAACCATTTAAATTACGACCAAATAAAGAAAGAAAACGCTACAAAAATAAAAGAAATATTCAAACGTGAAAAGTGTATGGACATCATAAAAAAGCAGTGAGAAACCAAAGATGAAGAAGAAGAAGAAGAAGAAGAATAGCAACGTAAAGTTTAGTTAGAAGGCAGATGCTTCGATTATATTTTCTTTAACTGGTCCATAGAACTTATTTAACTATATTTGACATTTGTTTGGCGCTACAAACGTTATTCGGTTGGCGGCAATACTGGCGGCACTGGATTGAGGTAGTTGTTATTCTTATTTTCTTCTTTTTATTTTTGTTGTTTGCGTTTGCCAATGGTTTTATGTTGCTGTCATCTTGTACGTTATGATAAATAGACGAAAATGTTAAGGTCAAAAAAATTATGTACAATTCACATTTGGTTGAATTTTTTTTTTTTTTTTCATTCCAAAAGTTATTTAACCGCTAAAATCTTAGGTGCTTCGGCAATCCGTATTTCTATTTTCACAAGTTTGTTTGTGTCATTTGCTCTCTTGCTCTGAAGTGAAAACATATTTTTGTAATTAAAATCATCGGCAATAGCGGCGATTTTACAAAATGCATAAATGCATGTTATGTATACCTTTCACAAATGGGCACAAATCACACAACATAGGACAGAACAAACAAACAAACACAAAAAATTATTTTTGTCGGCGACAAGAGAACGAAAGAGCATAAAAATAAAAGAAATAAATGCGGGAACCGAGAATCTACAGTGTAGATTATAGCGAGAAACAAAGAAAAAAAAACACACACACACATTTCAATATAAAAAGTTCCGCCACCGAATGAATTGCATTCGACATTCAGAGTAGCGCATATCGTTCAACAAAACA
This sequence comes from Resseliella maxima, assembly GCA_029041755.1. NCBI lineage: Eukaryota > Metazoa > Arthropoda > Insecta > Diptera > Cecidomyiidae > Resseliella > Resseliella maxima. The sequence continues at coordinate 3,441,912 of JAQOWM010000438.1, forward strand.
AAAAGAATACTTTTGTTCGGGGATAATTTGCTTTTTTTTTTGTCGTTTGCGGTATATCTTTCCATTATTATTTTCATACGGTGCGTTTTTTTCTGTTCTTTTCTCTCTTGATCTCATTCTCTCTCTCTCTCTCTCTCTCTCTCTCTCTCTCTCTCTCGTCTCTCTCTCTCTCTCTCTCTCTCTCTCTCTCTCTCTCGTCTCTCTCTCTCTCTCGTTCTCTCTCTCTCTCGTTCTCTCTCTCTCTTGTCCTCTCTCTCGTTCTCTCTCTCTCTCATTCTCTCTCTTTTTCTTGGTTTCTTCTCTTTCTCCCCTTTTTATATCTCAGCTTTATTTTTTTTTTACTCAACAATTCATTGAAAGTATAGTAGAAAGCGACAACGACGTCGCACCAAAGGATACACGGGATTATACAAGCCGTTACAGTGATTTTTGTAGAATTGTAGCTGTTAGAACAAATAGAGAGTGATGTTGTCACTCCGCAAAAATCCTCTGTGCACATTGCTTGAGAGCTGAAAAAGCAAACAAAAGTCTATGAACACTATTTACGTTTCCATTTTTATGGTATATATATCTATCTATCCAAAGTTGCTTGGAAAAACTGAATTCGGCCGAGTTGTTTGGCAAAAAAAAGTGGAAGAAAGAGACATAGAAAGAGGCAGAGAGAGAGAGAGAGAGAGAGAGAGAGAGAGAGAGAGAGAGAGAGAGAGAAAGCAAGAAAGAAAGAACTCAAAAAGAACGAGACAGATACAAAAAAAGAGAAAGAAAGAGCCGGAGAGAAAAAGAAAAAGAAGAGAGACAGAGAAAGAAGAAAAGATTCTAGTAAAAATAAAATAAAGTTGAAATAAAATATGTACTGACAAACATAAGTGGTTGTCTCAAGGTTCGTTAACTTGATTATTGTGTACATTTCCGTCTTCTATTCAAAAATACACGTAGTGTTTTCTTTTGTCCGCTGTTGTTTAATATTCGCATTTTTCTGCTTATATTCCTGGATATTTTTTTTTTTTTTTTTGATTTTTTTTTTGTTAGTGTGTTCGCTTCTATTATTTTCTTTTATCGTACGAATATTTCAAACCGTAGTCAATTTCATTTCAAGTGTTAGTGTTGTGTATGCATTCGTGTTTCTGGATCTTTTTTTCTCTCTTTTTATAATTCACTCCATCTCCTTTCCCCTTTCTTCTATCTTCTCACTCTCTCACTCTCTCTCTCTCTCTCTTTCTCTCGCTCTCTCTCTCTCTCTCTATCTCGCTTTCTTTCGCTCTCTTTCTCTCTCTCTCACTCTCTCTCTCTCTATCTCGCTTTCTTTCGCTCTCTCTTTCGCTCTCTCTTTCGCTCTTGAAATTTGATTTTTTTCTTTTATTTACAGTGTCGTTCGTTATTTTTGATCCAGTTTTTAACGCACAATGTCCTTGTGTTTTTGGTGCCATTGATGTTCTCTCTAGCATTGATTATGTCCGCAATTTGTGCGATATAATAAATTTTATATGCATAAAAAAAAGTACAAAACTTGCCATACTGTCTTATGGTTATTAAATACCTTATCTCTCTCTCTATCTCTCTCTCTCTCTCTCTCTTCCTCTTCTCCTCTCTCTCTCTTCCTCTTTCTCTCTCTCTCTCTCTCTCTCTCTCTCTCTCTCTCTCTCTTCCTCTTTCTACCTTCCTCTCTCTCTCTTTCTCTCTCTCTCTTTCTCTCTCTCTCTCTCTCTCTCTCTCTCCTTCTGTCTCTCCTTCTCTCTCTCCTTCTCTCTCTCCATTTGGCTACAAAGTATTGTTTTTATCATGATTCAACTCTCTCTTCCTCTCTCTCTCCTCAATAATTGTTCCAAAAGTCTATTCGAAACTAACATAATTTTTGCTTAAATTTACCACAAACACAATTCTTGGCATCCATTGTATCTTCAATTATTGTTTTGTTTCCGGAAAAGGCTCAATTAGTTCGCTGCACCTGAGTTTTTTCTTTTTATTTTGGTTTTTCATATGATCACCATGAGTTTTTTAAAACCAATTCAAAAGTAAATCACCAAATGAATATGAATTGATTTTAAATCAATTTTCAAATTAAGTAATTTCATTATTATTGAATATTAATCATTATGATAAGGTAATAATTATTTGCCATTTTCATTAATATTCAGTGTCGTTTTCATTCCATAGACATTGTGTTACAGTCATAGAATCCAATTTGTTGTTGTTGTTGTTGTTGATGCATGTATGGGGGTGTTCATCACATGATTGCTTTCATTTTATATTTTAACTAACAATAGTTGTTGTCGTCGTCGTCATCGTCATTGGCATTATTTTCCGATCAAAAATCAAAGTGTGAGAGTGGTTGGAAAATTTACTCGGTTCGTTTCATTATTCTTATGTTGTAAATTTTTGTTTTTTTTTTTTTTTTTTCTTCTTCATTTTCATTTATTTTGCATTCACTTTCGCGCTTTATACGCACAAAAGTAAATATTTGCTTTTGGTCTTTCAATTTTCCTTTTTGTATCGCATGTCGTATGTGGCACTGAGGCGTGCAAGTGTTCCAAAAAATCCCACAATGGATGCTACAGTATATAGACAACCACTATGGATGTCATGCACTCGTTTTATTACATTCATCGTCTAAGTGCGCTCGCTCAAAACTCGCGCCTTGCTCCTTTGTGTGTATGTGTGTGTGTGTGTGTGTGTGTGTGTGTGTGTGTTTGTGCGCGTTTTTAAGTGTATTTATATACGTTCATTTCTCATGCAGTGTTGTATGCCTATTATAACCGTATAGAATTGGTTAAGACAATGAAAATCGTAGAGAATAAGCCGTTACGTTTTGGAACGGGTACTCTTGCGTGAAACAGCAGCAAAACGCTAGTAATCTCAACTTAAAAGCAATGATGTGAGAGATGAAGAGTTGGAAAATACGAGCGCGCATAGTGTTACAAGCGCGCACGGTGGCAAAGTAAATGATAAAATGGTGCACGAAAAATTTATATGTCTGTACAGGCTCCACAATTCTCTGTGCACACAACCATTTTAATTTATTCGCCGGATTAATTTCAACTTACTTAGCTTTACATATCTCATTCAAACTAGCATTTTGAGCCTTTCTCTCTTGTTTGCTTCTAATTTTCAATTCACAGTATATTTTCGTTCTTTTTCGTTTCGTTTCTTTTTTTTTTTCTTCTCTTCTTCATTTTGCCCTTTTGTACCGTTGTCGTTTTCTTCGTCGTCATCATTATTGTCGTTGTAGTCATCGACGCCTTTTCATTGTGATTTTCATTCAGAAGATATTTGAAAATCTACGTAATAACAATTTGTTTCTATACATCATCATCATGCTGCTACTACTGCTGCTGCAACTGCTGCTTCTATTACTGATGCTACTGCTTTTGTTGCTGCTGCTGTTAGATTTATACCTCGAAATAGCAACACTATTCGACGATTATGTAATAGCTTCCATTATTTCTTCGAAGGTTTTGTTCTCAAGTCTAACTTTGATGCTGTGTGATCCTCAATGTACCTTTTATTCTAAATTTTATATGTAAATCGAATGAAAATATACAAATTACCAAGAATATTGAGCATTTTAATTCAAAATGATAGAATTTCATTGATTACTAGTCAATAGAAATAATTTCGATGCTTGAACGCCTTGTTATCAATGAGATTGATTTTTTTGCTTATCATGAGTACTAATTCACATTTATCAAAATCGTCTAATGTTTACATTCATTACAATAACTCGTGCGGAAAATACCCAATTTTCATTTATTACAATAACTCGCGCCCTCCATCCACAATCAATAGAATAACCAATCTAACGGATTTTAATTTAATTTTTTTTTTTTTTTTTCATTCTTCCGTGTATTTCATGTGAAGAGATTTTTGTTAGTATTTAGTTTCATTAAAACTAATTTAAATATTATGAAATTAAACACATGAATCTTCTAACACGATTGAACGATTTCATTTAAATTTTTGTTGTGTTAAAAAGGTGAGTTTCAAATAATAACATTAAAATCTATTTTTAAATAGAGAAATCGATTTACATTAAATCATCATTTCATCTTAGTAAATAGTGTTCAATTGATAATTTATTAAAATATTCTATATAATATTTTGTTGAATTATTTAATTAAATTAAATAAATGCGTAGATTTGCCATTTACCGTTTACCAGGCAATTTGCATCGTAGTTTGAATAGCAAAAATCAGAATTAGATTTTAATTAGCAATGTCAGTCTTACCACAAAACGCAAATGACCATAATTTCATTGATCATATTTTAATTCATTTGATGTTTGGTCATCGAAAATCTCTCCGATTTATTTTTTTTTATTTTTATTTTTTATTTTTTTTGTTCTCTCGTTTTGTTTTGTTTTGTTTTCAACAAATTTAAATGCTGGAAACAAATGCATTTAGTGATTGTTTGCTGGGGTTTTCCATGTTGGTTGGTTTCTGTATCAAAACAGAATTTGATCGCCTCAATTGTCAATAGCTAACCATCTGTCGAATGTATTATGCGCTTCGGTTAAAGTGAAACTGATAGAAATAACAATTAAATTTAAAGCAAATAAATATATAAAGAGAGTGAAGAGTGAGAGAGTGAGAGATTGAGAGAGAAAGAGAGAGAGAGAGAGTGTGTGAGTGAAAGAGTGAGTATGAGAGAGAGAGAAAGAGAGAGAGAGAGTGTGTGAGTGAAAGAGTGAGTATGAGAGAGAGAGAAAGAGAGAGAGAGGGAGAGAGAGAAAAAGAGCAAAAAAAAAAAAAAAATAACTGAAGCAAAACAATTGGGCAATTCAATCATATGTTGTGTATTTTTTGGTTGGCGATCAAATATTTATCCGCATATCGAGGATTATGCTGAAATAACAAATAAAACGAAATGTGCATATAATGTGCATCAATGAAATAAACATTTCATTATAATGAAATGCCTTCAAGCTTTCGCATGCCAATCGCACTTTGACGATATAATCTGCATCGGTAAAATTATGAAAACACTTGAAATCACATAAGCACTTAATGAGACCATTGCATGTGATCGCGTATGTGCGGCATTTAAACAGCCGCAATTGCATGAGAGAGGGAGGGGTCGAGGAGGAAAGAGGGGGAGAGAGAGGGGACGAGGGGGAAAGATGAAGAGAGAGAGAGAGGACGAGAAGGCAAGAGGGAGAGAGAGAGGACGAGAGGGAAAAAGGGAGAATGACAGATCGAAGAAGAATGAGCGAGGGGCAGAGAGAACAAAAGACCGCGAGAGAAAAAGAAAGAAGAAAGAAAAAAGAAAAATAGAATGAATTGGCCAAATAAACAACGTGAATGAATTAACACTATTGAATTGATATGAGAATGTTAACAAAAGTAATTTCCGTCAATAAATAAAACATGAAATTTATAGCATTGGCTTAAGAGATGATTGGCCAACGGGATTCGCAAACAGATCGAAAACAGAAAATAAAAACGAAATATTTGAAAATATGGATATGGCTAACGAACGATAAGGGGAAATAAAACACTCACTTGAAATCTGTAGAAATTCTTTGTGGTTTTGAAGTTGAAATTTGTTTTATATGAATAAAAATTGTACCATCTGGCATGAATATTTTGAGTGAGTTTTTTAAGATTTCGTCTCGATAATGATATCCATCTTCCAAAAGTCCACTTTAAGCCGTAAATGTTAACACGTCAAATATTTATTCAATGTTTCGGCTGATTCAAGGATCAATTTTTGGTTGATTTGACTGATTGTTTTCGTTATTTTAGAATCAAAAACAAAATACAATATTGAATCTACATAGAAAACTGTGACGGTTTAAAATGCGAACAGAATTGTTTCAGTTTTGAATAATCCATAAATACAATTACAGTTTTTAACTCTTTTTTAATTTTATAGAAAAATAATGAATAAAATGCATCTAATCGATTCGAATTGAATAGTTTACATTAATATGAAATAAATTGCATTGCAAAAGGGTGCCAATATGTTAAATGTTTAAAAAAAAAAAAATAAAAACTTTGAATTTGAGTTTATTTTCGTATGATTTGAGTGATTCGTTTCAATCGTCATGTCAATCACAAAAGTTGTGTATTTTCTGGTTTGATTGTAAAACTTTGCGAAATAAAAATGAAATTCAATTGAAAATCAGTTGAAATAGGTGTCATTATTTACTATTGAATGGTTAGAACGAGAGAACTAAAAAAATCCATTTAATTGCATGTTCTTTAACTTGGCTTCGAAACAATATTGGCTATTATTATTTGTCTAAAAAATAGTTATGAAAATGTTTTCATTTGGAATTTTAATTTAAATTGCTGTCAAAAGCAAATGAAATGTAATTCAAAAAAAAAAAAAAAAAAAAAAAAAAAAATTGTGACGCCGTCACAGGGTACACATATTGATGGTTGACATTACAAAAATGGCTTCAGATGTTCACCACATTGGAATGCCTAAACCACCAGTAAAATCCAATGTGCACATTTTTTTTCGTTCGCTATGGATTTTCTGCTGGCGAATGCCTACTACCGACATGATGATGACGATGACTTAAACATGATGGTGACCAATAGTATGAAAACAAAACCATCTCTCTCTCTCTCTCTCTCTCTCTCTCTCTCTCTCTCTCTTTCTCTTTCTTTCTCTCTCTCTCTCTCTCTCTCTCTCTCTCTCTCTCTCTCTCTCTCTCTCTCTCTCTCTCTCTCTCTCTCTCTCTCTCTCCCTCTCTCTTTTCACAATTATTGTAACTCGATTCATTGATACGATTCAAAATCAATTTTAGTGTTGCTTGAATCCACCATTTTTCGCAATTGATCATTAGCTCTCGTGGTTGGCAAACGAGATATATGCATGTGACTAGTTGTATTTTTATTGTTATGCTATTTATATTCTACCAAAAGTGGCCGAGTGTAGAAAGTGAGAATTGTATGCGACAACCATGATAATTGATTTTGTCAAACAGCCACTTAACTGTTTAGTTTGTCGAGGTACTCAATGTTGTACACCTTTACAGCCATCACCATCATCATCATCATCATCATCATTTCACAATACTGCTTATGGCCGCTGTTGTTGTGGCTCTGTAAAACGAAAACCAAATGCTTTTTGAAATGTGTGTTACTTGCATTTATCCATCCCAGTGTGTCCAGAGATTCAGTCGGTGTGCCACGGAATATGCATGCATAATATATATATATATATGTATGTAGTAAATGTTTTGCATTTTATTTTTCCACGTAAATTGGAAAAATATTTGGTCAAAAAGTGGTTGAAAATCATTTTGATTGGGAAATTCTAAAATTTATGTGATGTGATTGGCATAATAGTTTTTGAAATTTAATAACATAAATTATTAAAAAAAATGAGGCAAAAAAAAAAAAAAATAAAAAAAAATTGACAAATACATGCACATATTTACATTAATACGTATATGAAAATTTTAATTGAATTCGTAATGCAAAACCGAGTGTGTGCGGTTAAAAATATGCAATAATCAGCATCAATGTGCAACAAGAATACCATTGAGCGTAGTACACAGATACTTCAACAAACGTGTGTTGTTGTTGTTGTTTTTTCTACTTCTTATTCACTGTGTGATTGGGGACAAGGGAATGGTATTCATTTTTGGTTGGCATTTTGATTCATTCTTGAATACTTCCGTTCCATCATATCATAAACAGAGTGCTGAGTAAAGCCAAAATGTTTATTTGCGATGGAAATATCATATCATAAATTGTAAATAAATTAATTTTCGATTTTATGAAAATTCCATTCATTCAATTCGTAATAAATTTCCGGTTATTCAATTACAATTACAAATTATGAAAAACGAACGATAGAAAATCACGAAAGCTCTCTTTCTTCTCTCTCTCTCTCTCTCTCTCTCTCTCTCTCCCTATCTCTCTCTCTTTCTCTCTCTCTCTCTCTCACTCTCTCTCTCTCTCTCTTTCTCTCTCTCTCTCTCTCTCTCTCTCTCTCTCTCTCTCTCTCTCTCTCTCTCTCTCTCTCTCTCTCTCTCTCTCTCTCTTTCTTGCTCACTGTTTTGCATACATTGCGATATATTTATGTCTGATAGATTGAGCAAAAATCCAAATTTTAAAATGCCGGCAAACTTAATATATTAATAAACACCATTATATCGCCCTCAAATATCCAACAATATTAAACATTTGTTGGGCTGTTCGGGTTTTGTTATGCGTTTTCGTTTATGTGTTGATAAGTTTCACAGTAAAAATATTAATATTAATATTAATTATTTGTTGGTGTTAACTTATTCCATTCAAAGGGTGGTTTTGTTCATTTCGTTTGGTTATTGTCAATTCGTTGTTCGGAAAATCAAAATCATTTGACAAATTATTGTTTCACAATTTTCACACAACATACACACACACACACACACACACACACACACACACACACACACGGGCACACATACACATTGAATGAATTTGTGATGGCACAAATTATCAATTGCTTTGAAATTTTCGCGTGTTGCATTTCCCATTTGGGACTACCCTACAGAAAAGGTATGTGCAATATGCGTTATTAACATTTGTGTTAGATGTTTATTCACATGAATTTAATTTGAATTTTCAATTACTTTTGCATTTATGTCTAAATCCATTTATATTGTGCATTGCATGTTTGGTATGGCTTGGTTTCGGCTTGGCTTGGCTCGGCTCAGTTCAGCTCTGTTCTGTGCTTTGGAAGATCGCAATTTTTCGTTAGTGCTTTGCACATTGAATGCGTTAGTTTTCCGGGTGTGTCGCTATTTCTAAACGATATATGCGTGTTCATGTTCAAATAATCACATTGAAAATAATGCCGTTATAACCCATTTGGTCCCTTGAATTTCGCTAGACAAGTTTCTAAATCGCTGTTTCGGGTGCAATGCACGTATTACATTTACCATATATGCCACGAAGAAAATGGAAGAAAATAATGACAATAACAACAACAACAACATTTTGAGAGACAAGAAGTAGAGAAAAAAAAAAAAAAAAAAGAAAAACGACGAACAAAAACAACTAATTCAACAGACTTATTACGACGAACACGAATCGTCGAGTTTCCGTTATCGTTGCAGGCACTTTTCTTTTGAACATCAATTCCGAAAGGACTCACTGAACATGGCACACACACACACACACACACACACACACACACATAGGGACATGAAACAAATAAAGATGTTTGATGTGTTTAATTACAAGTGTTAATATCATTGTACACAAAACTGACACTCTCATAAATTTATGGGGTTGAATTTTGCCAAAAGTAAATTGCAAAGTTTTCAACACACATTCATTATATACTCGCCTTTTTTTTTCCCTCACATCGAATCATCCTGGGATAAATAATTTATATAAAGTTTAATCATTTTACTTTTTTTTTTTTTTAGTAAAATTGGAATGGAAAATTGCTTGAAACTTTGATTTAGGAAATATGAAATTTTTTTTTTATTTGCAAATAATTAAAGTTTTTCAAGATTTGGCCTTGAATTTATTATCAAATGGAGATCAAAAATGAGAACCTATGTTACAAAATAGCAAGAAAATTGAAAGTTTTCGTTCAACATTTTTCAGGAAATATAATTTGTTGACCATAATTTGAAGACAGTCGATTCTATTCCCGTGTGGAAATAATGTGACGGACTATTTTGGGAGGATTGTAGCCGGCTGACTATGAATCATACATGGGCAAGGTGAAGAATGGTAGACGAAGGGGGGTAAATTCAGTGAAAAAGAGGGTTTCCGATTTTGAAATTGAAGAGCAAAAAAAGCCTTCAATTTTGAGTTGAAAACCCTAGAAAATTCGAAAAATTTGTTCAAACAAATTGAACTCCTCCCCACTCTATCCTTTTGAAAACTTTCTGGGAGGATGTAAAACCCAAATACCCCACCTTTGCCCACGTATGACTATGACTGACTTTTTCCAGTACGAAAAAATTAGGTGTAAATCAACTATAGGCAACTAAAGTCAACCATTGTATTGCATTCGTGTTTTTGATCATCTTGAGCATATTTTTTCGTGAAAAATTCGATAAATCATTCCAAATATCACTTCCTTTTTTTCATTTTTGTCATTTTTTTGTCATTAGTCTAAATTTGTAAATTTTCATTTAGTGTTTGCAAGCTCGAATTTTCTACTCGTAAATTCAAAATTTGAGATCGAATGCTTAGAGGTGTCAAAAGGACGTACACGGACATGAAAAATACTTTCCATTCGTCTCTCTTGATAAGAAGGACGGACTAAGTCGTTTTGGTTCGTCCTTCTCGGGAAGAAGGACGGACGGACGGACGGACATATCAAGTTTGTTTAACACCTCTATCGACACTTCAATTTAAAATTAAGCTTTTTGTACTTTCAAATTATTGGCTTGCACATTTCATAATTCTGGAAAGAAACGTATAAGAATTAATTGTGAAAAAGAAGGAATAGAGCAAAAGAGAAGGAAAAATGTCAAAAAATTAATAGAAACTTTTACTCTTCGGGTTTCGAGTTAATCATTGTTTACACACCAAAAATGGCGGAAATTCATGCATAGACCCAATAGAAAAAAAAAAAAATTTAATTGGCATTTTTAATCAAATGTTCAAAACAAACATATTTTTTGAAGTGGAATGGTATTATTTTTCTAAGAATGATTAAAATGATTGTAAATATGTGAGCTATTTATATTCACGAATGCTAATCAGCATTAAGTAAACAGTTTTTTTTTTTTTTTGTAAAAAAATTCATCTCATTCGCTTTTATTTTAGATGTGAAACAAGCTATTTATTGTTTTTGATAATCTTTTCATAAATTAATTAGCTGTATATTGTGCGCGTTATTTTGTGAAAGTAATTAAATAATTTTAGTATAAAAATCAACTCAGTTTTTATTCATTTGGTAGTTGTTTCAAAAATGTTGCACTCAATCGATGTTCCTTTTCGGCGTGAAGATAAGAAGAAAAAAAAAAGTAATGTGAAAGAAAGTGTTTAAAAAAAAAAAAAAAAAAAAAAAATCAAATGAGACAAATTCGTGCACATTGGCCATAGTGAATGTAAAAGCCAAAAATTCTTATCAATGGACGTACGTGATTTAATCATTAAAAATGTGTTCATGGTTACAAAATCTAAAATGAATTTATTTTGTTAATAAATATTACGATTCAAATTATCATTGAAGATCATGATCGGTGCACCGAATCATAAATCATTAAAATATTAAATTAATTGAAAATGTAAACTTTTTACTCGGTTCATTTGTTTATCGAAATTTATCATTTTCAATTGGAAACAAAAAAAAAAATTGTTCCATCATCTGTCCAATGATTTGTTTTTGTTAAAAATTGTGAATTTTTTTTTTCTGGATTCCAGAAGAAGATCGATGTTTCTTCAAGTATTCAGGTAAATCAAATTGAACTTCAATTAGAACATTTATGTCCTACTTGAACTTATTTTTTGTGCATATATGTTCTGAAAGGGAAAAAAAATTGTTCTAAAAGGAGAAAAAAATATTCGTTGTGATAATTATTTCCATTTTCCGCCTGCAGTAGAGAAAAGAGTGAAAAAAAATCAAAAATCGGCTAAATTGAACTATTTACGATGTTTTTATTAATCGAAAAAAAAAAATTGTGCTGTGGAAATGAAGAAAGAAAAATACACGAAAATATCTAAATTTCTTTTACATTTATTTCATTTTCAAATTCATACATAGTCATTTCATCGTTCATTTTTTCTTTTTGTTTGTTTTTTTTTTTTTCTTTTAAACTTTTATATCAATTTTATTAATAAATTGTTGTGGGGATTGATGTTCTGTGTGTTTGTGTGTTCGATCCATTTTTTGTTTCTTTGTTTGTCATAACATATACTTTTATAAATAATGTGAATGTGTGATTTTTTTTTTTTTCATTTTTATTTTTTATTTTGTTCTTTTAATTTTAACTTATTTTAACTTCTAATACACATCGAAATTTAGTTAAATTTAATTAAATAAATACGTAATGCTCATCTTTTAGCATGTGTTCATATATCTTAAATTGTTTTTGTATATATATGTGTGTGTGTGTGTATGCATAGGTGTGTGGATGTGTGTGTGTGTTTGTGTGTGTATGTGTTTATGTGGTTGCATTATCGTTAAATATTTTTCCTGCATTGTTTTTTTTTTTTAATTTTTTTTTTTTTTTTTTTTGTTTTATTTTTTGCAAATCTATATTTCGATAAATGCTTAAGTAAACTAGAGCGATAGAGAAAGAGAAAGAGAGAAATTCACAATTTGAAAAATGAAATGGTGTTTATGTTGGTTTTTGTGTATTAATTATTTACATTTAGAAAATGTATGCTGCAATAAATTTTTCGGCAACGCGGTGCATTTTATTCACAATGTTTAATCAATGTTTTGTTTTTGTTAAAATACTTAGTAGAAAAAGAGTGCGAATGTAAATTACGATAGAGATCTTAGCTATTTAGACAAAGCATAGATTATAGACATGATTGCAAAAATAAGCAGCAAAATGTAGATTGTTTTTGTTTATCTCATTTCATGTTTTGTTTTGTTTTGTTTTTGTTTTATTTTTTTTGTGTTTTTGCTTTTCGTTTTAAGGATAATTCGTTTGCGTGTGTTCTATTGTTTCATATCAAAAGTGTAGCAATTTTGTGTATTTATGTATGTGTATGTAGTGAATCGATTAAATTCTCATTATTATATTAATTATGTTGGCATCACTTATTTTTATTGCAAGAGATTCATCAATGATAGATGCTATCGATAGAATATATTCTCAAAGAATCGTCATATGCGATAACATGGGGAGGAGCAGGAGTGGGGGGGGGGGATGAGAAAGGCTGGGTAAATTTTACAAACTGGGTTTTTCAGTTACAAAGTCTTTGTTTGATGATGTTGACGCGCGCGCGCACGTTTTATTCACATCATGCGCTTAATATCAATTCAAAAAGTATGCGATAAGGATTGATTTCACTTATTTTCTTCTTCTTCTTCTTCTTCTTCTTCAGCTATGTCATTGTTTATCTATGTCCCTAATATTATCTTAGTTTATATACTTCACAATTGCTTTTATTCCATTTTATTTTTCACTTTGTTGGTGTATAATATTTTTTCTTATTTTCGAAAAAACATACGCATTTAAAATGAAAAAAAAAAAGAAAAAAAAAAACATAAACGGTCAAGGAGTCATTTTGTGTCTGTCTTCATTAAATTCAATTACGGATTCACAAGATTTTCTTCATTTTTTTTTTCTTCTTTGCTTTTGACTTATGTTTCTTTACAGTTTGCACGCGTGTTATTTAACTATTGATTTTTTTTATTTATTTTTTCTTCATTCATTTCAGTTAAGATTTATTTACAAATGCTATGCTTATGAAGAGTTATTTTGTTTCTTAAAATCAGTTACATTTTTCATGCATTTATTTGCGCTGCTATTGCATTTAAATCATTCGATTCGATTGAAATAAAATCATTGTTTAGAAAAATAGGAAGCGTATGTGATGGATTTTGACATTTCGATCGTTTTTGTTTTTATTTTTTTTTTTTCTTTTTATTTTTGTGAAGAAAAAATATTTTATTTTATTATATCGACTGAGTTTTTGTTATGATTGAGCAACGGAACAAATAAAAAAAAAAAAAAAAATTGTTGCTGCACATGAGTTTTCTTTGCATTTGAGTGAGTGACACACGAAAACGAAAACAAAAAACGCAAGAAATTTGTTTTTTTTTCTCTACACATCCAGTTTAAAAAATAATGTCTCGGTTGACGTATACTATGTATTATATGATGGATTTTCTTTTTTTTTTATCTATTTGACCCGAAGAAGCAAGAAAAACAAAATCCATTGACTATCCATTCTCTCATTCTCTTTTTCCAACTACATTTGCTTGTTTTTTTCTTTTGTTTCAATCAATTTAATGAAATATTTTGTATAAAATTGGAAACAATTTATAATACACACCAAATGTCTACACGAATGTATTCTATGTCAAAAAAAAAAAAACAAAAAAATAAACTACATTTTAATAATTTTAATTAACCGCCATTTATATGCAATGATGGGCGGTGGATGGATGCAAATGTGTATTTTCTCAAATTATGAAAAAAAAAAAAAAAAAAAAAAAAAAAACGAAAATAATATTTAATTTTTAGCCTTTGGTTTAGATAATGACTCAATTGTTTTTGTTCATTTGTTGTTGTCAATGCCAAAATATATAAAAATTGTATTGACGATGCCAAATAAAAATAGACGAAGAAATAATCAAACATAGATAATTCCCTATACTTTTGAAATTTGTGTGTGTATGTGTGCTCTTCTTTTTTCCCCATAACATTTGACATTCCATTTGTTTTTTTGCCTTTCTCGACCAATGTATTATTTAAATTTATTTGGTTGTTTCATTCACATTTAGAAAAATTAACAATAAATTTACTTTTTAAATATCCCTTTTTCTTATGGTTTCTTACATTCTAAGTGTTTTTTTTTTCTCTTTTCTATATTTGCATTTTGCACATTTGATTTGTTTTTTGTTGGACAAATTGTTCTCAAATTAAAATTTGCGGCGCCTCACAAGCGCTCTGGCAAAAATAAATTAATTTACTCAAAATGAAATAATGTGAAAAAGACCCACCGCCCTCGTCATTTTTCAAAGCAAAGGGGGGGAGGCGTAAACAAAAGACAGAAAAAAAATATCGAAAATTTGTATTTGTTTCTAAATTCCATGCAACGTGCAAATCCCATTTCTACAAATTCGAACAACTATATATAATTAGTCATAATCAATGTGTTTTTTTTTACGTTTCAAAAGTGTGCGCATTTCAATCAAATACGACTTTAATTTGTTGTTTTTTTTTTCTTTGGATTTTTTCCAAACATTTTTTGTTCGTTTTTTTTTTTTTTTTTTTTGTTATCTATGCATACAACTAACTGATGGACGATTTTTACGAATTGATTTTTTTTTGTTTCTTTTTTGTTTAAGAATTGGAATTAAATCAAATGTCAATTGTTTTGACAAATTCCAATAAGAATATATTTGGTTTTTGTGATTTTGCATCAGAGTTGTTCTGTATCTATTTTCGTGTAAATTGTTTTGTTTTTTTTTTTTATTTTATTTTATTTGTTTGCGATTTTTCTGTACTTATGTAAAACATTTTTTATTTTTTTTTTTTTTTTTTTTCATTTTTTCATTCATTTCCTTTGCCTACGTACAAATGCTAAAAATCCAAAGTATCTATTTTTTTTTGTGTTTTGTATCTGTTATTCTATTCATTAGTCCTTCTTTTTTAAATACTATTTAAATATAAATCATTATATCAGGAACTGATCAAATTTATTTGTTAGTCGTTTAATTTTTTTTTTTCTTTTTTATTTTCTCACTTGTAACTATTGTTTGTTTGTTTTCATTTTCATTCATGTTTTTTTTTTCCCTAATAATTCGGTGTTGCTCTTATGGTATTTATTTTTTTGTTTTTTTTTTTTTATTTTTTGAGCTTGAAATTGATTTGTGTAGCAAAATTTTAGTTTAATATATTTTTAATGCAACGTTATTTATATTTTATTTTTGTTTCGTGTCTTGTATTTCGATTTTTATTTTTACCGGTTTTCGTTTCTATTATTTATATCGTTTTTTTGTTTTTATTTGGCTATTCGTGAATTGTTTTTGTGTGTCTTGAGTGTGTTGTTTTTTTTTTACGATTTCGATTATTTTGAAACGAATACAAACAGCGTGAGCGTTTACATTTTGGAATAAGTTAACAGATGCTACCTTAGTTTTTCTACTTGAATGTGATTCATTTGGATGGGCCGAAATGTTTAACAATTTTTTTTTTTTTTTTTTTTTGTTTCAATGACTTGAAATGATTTGATGATGACGCTTTTCTCTCAATTTTTTTCATTTTTTGTTTTTTTCGGAATCGCTTTTAGTTCACAAATTGGTCTATTGCTCAATATTTGAACACAAAATCATCTTAAATGTTCGAAGAATTTAATGGATTTTATTTAAAAATTATTGACTAAAATGCATGAAAAAAGCATGAAAAAAAAAATTTCTGAAATCGGAAATTTCATTTAGAATTCAAGCACTAGATTCGAATTTCATAACAGAAATAAATGGAATTGTTAAATTATTTAAAAAATTTTTATTTATGTGTGTTTTGAGATTTGCATTTGTGAAAAAAAAAAAAAATAAAAAGAAATAAATTTTTTGTTGAAAAACTATTAATTGGTCATCAAAAAATTGACTTTCATTTGTGAAAAAGATCGAAAAAAAAAAAAAAAAAACAAATTTCGGCTCTTCCAATTGATCAATATATTCGTGATTTTCATTTAAAAAAATAAAAAAAAAAATTGTGCGCGAGAAATCATTGTTTTAGCATTAATTTTGTATATATGTGCATGTGCTATTGTTGCCTTATTGATCTGATAAATTATCAGCTAATTTAATTGTTTAAATATCCGGTTTTTATATCACACGGACGATTTTTCAAAATGAGTTCCATTTGTTCGATAAAGCTTCAATTTATTTTGATCGCAAAAAAGTGTGTTTTCTTAATCCTTTCATTTCTATTTCACATGAATTTGTAACTATTCAATATGATCACTATTTTTTTTTTTTCCCTCATTTTTTATAAATATAACTAAATGATAAATACGTGTTCGGTATAAAAAATCGTGGTATAAAATACGGCATGTTTATTTCATTAGATAAATCTTTTTTCCTTCTTTTTTTCATTTTTGTTGTTTTTTTTGTTTTCTTTTTTTTTTGGTTTGTTTTGTTTAGTTTTGTTTGTCGGGCGATTTGAAAAACCAATGATTCTCGTGCGATATCGAATAAAAACAAGTAGAAAAAAAATATATGCTCTACATTGATAAGTATTGCGATTCATTTGCAAACGCGATAATAACGATTTATCCCGTTGCATTTCAAAAAAAAAAAAACAACAACAACAATTTTGCGAAATGAAACCGTATGTATAAAATGCAAATGGATATCAGTATGTGTATCATTTTTGTGGCAAATTCGAATGATGAAAATTAAAAATGAATAAAAAAAATGAAAAAAAAAAAAAAAATCTTGAGAGAAAAGACAAATTAATAATGGAAAATTAATTAAACAGCCTAATCCTGTACTTCTCGATATGGAACTTCTGATGTTACTGTAAAACTTTCAAAATAATGATTTAAAAATTCAAATGTTGGCCGCTTTTCGGGCACAGCATCCCAACATTGTAACATCAAATGATAAATATCGTCTGGAAGATGATGATTCGGTGGTTTTGGCATACGATAACCCCGTTCAATTTGTTCAATTACCTCACGGCTATGCATTCCGGGATACGGTACTTGACCATAAGTGAATAATTCCATCAACAATATACCATATGACCAGACATCCGATTTGATTGAAAATTTACCATAAATAATGGCTTCTGGTGCGGTCCATTTAACTGGAAAACGACTACCTTGTTTCGGACAATATTCATCATCAGCAATAACCCTGCAAATAATTATTATAAAAATATTAAAAAATTTTAATATTTTTTAATAATTTAAATTTTAATTGTTTATACAATTGTTCAACATAAAATCATTTACAAAAAAAAAAAAAAAAAAAATTACCTTGCCAAACCGAAATCACAAATTTTTGCCACATTATTTTCACCAATTAAAACATTTCGTGCCGCTAAATCACGATGTATCAATTGTTTTGACTCCAAATATTCCATACCGGATGCAATTTGTGCCGCAATATAAATTAAATCTTCAAATTGTAAACTACGGCCATCACCTTCACGCAAAAAGTCTAATAAACTACCTTTTGACATATATTCTTGCACAATATAAATTGGCTCTTCCTGTGAACAAACCGCATACAATGCAACTAAACGATTGTGACGGAATTTTTTCATAATGGCCGCTTCTTGTAAAAATGCTTGCGTTGACATTGTACCTTCACGTAATGTTTTTACAGCAACATCAATATTATTACGCCATTTACCATAATACACTTCACCAAAATTACCGCGGCCCAATTTTCGAATCAATTGAATTTCTGACCGTGGTATTTCCCATTTATCACGCAATTCCGGTCCGAGATCCCACATTTGTGGCTGAGGTTTTGAACATGGTCGTGATAATATGTGACATAAACCCAATGCATTTTCTATATAAAAAAAATTCAATAAAATTGGAAAAATCAATGAAATGCATTCATTGTGGGCTCAGAATTCAAAACGAGCAATTTTTTGTCTTTTTTCTTTTTTTGTCTTTTTTTGTCTTTTTTTTTTCTTTTTTTTTTTGGCTTTTTCAATTGTATTGTCATGTTTAATTGTAATAATACTCACTGCTATATGCTAAAACCAATGCCTGTAATGAGGGGAACGTTTGATTTGTTGCAATATAATAACCACCATTGTCCAATGGCTTAATTTTATAGTGTTTAACATGATAGCCACGGCCATCTTCCCAGTCTTTAACAGATAATGAAAAACCATTCGGATTATGTTCGGACGGTCGAACTAAAAATGTTCCCCGTGGATTCTCTTCGGCTAATAATAATTTATCCGCTTCTTTACGTGAAACATTCTCGAAGAACCAACTGTAAAGAAAAAAACAAATTTTTTTTTTTTCGAATTAGCAAAATTTTTTTCACATTTTTACAAAAAATTCCATAATAAATAAATTAAAATGCCTTACTCTTCACTGTTGACACTTCGTTCTTCAGCAACAAAATTCCATGGAATTAGACCCTCTTGTCGTGTGGTCAAATGTACAACACGCCACCAATCTGATTCAGTATCATCAAGCACTTCCATTCGATCACCTTTTACAAAACTTACATCGGTATCTTCGCGTGCCGTATAATTATATAATGCAATTACCACACGACGCTTCATATGACCTGAAAATGCTGAACAAAGTTATTGAAATGTATCTTTAAAGCATAAATAATAATAAAAAGAATAATAATGATGTGATTAGCAATATTTTTAATTAAAAAAAAAAAAAAAAAACCATAAAAAAATTTCACTTACGTGTTGTTGGTTGACGAATTCGAATAACATCGGCTGCAACACCTTTATGACGATTTGGATCTGGTGTATATCTTGAGTCTATTGAACTGTTATTGTATTTCTGTTGTGACATATTTGATAAATCATTTTTCTTTCCACCGGGATAACCGATATCCGGATCTTGCCGTTTACTACAACACTTGTTTCCTATGGGAACATTTAAAAGAAACATTTGAAATTTATTGAAAAATATGAAAAATTAAAATAAATTTAATGAAATGATGTAGAGAATTTGAGACAGAAAAACTAAATGAATTCTATAGAAAAAGTAATTGTTTGTTTTTTTTTCGTAATAAATAATTCCTTATAATTTACCCATTATGTGTGATTGTTATGAATACGATGTGAAATTATTGGAAATGTCCAAGTAAATGCAGCTCTAAATTAACGAGTTCCTCTCTTTCTGTAAAGTAATGAAAACAAAAAATTGATTTATTTAAATGAAAAATTAACAATTTTTTACATTTTACTCACTTTAATATTTTATTTTGTTGCAAAGGAACAACTGCAGTCAGAATTGTATTAATTTATAATTGTTGTCTGCGATAATGTTCGCAGCATCGATTCTTACATGTTTATTTCAGTGTTCTGCAAATAAAAATGAAAAAATGGTTATTAATTTGACAAATAAAAACTATAACTATATGAACTAAATTTTATCAGCTATCTCTGTACTACGTATGAGAATTTTCATTTTGGATTTTATAAAAAGTAATGACAAAGTGTTTGTGAATGTATGTGTTGACATGGATGTTTCGGATGCAGATAAAAAAAAAAAAACAACTACGTTGCACTTGAAACCAAGAGATTTGCATCACAAGATTAATCGTCTCAATTGTCTGGGAATATTTGCATAGTTGAGCTTGTGAAAATTACAACAAATAGTAAAACTTTGCATCAATTTACAACAGAAAACTTTCACTGTAATCACTGTTTGTAATTTGCAATTTGTGTGTATTTCCATCGAAAACAACGAGATATAATAAACGAAAAAGAGATTTCATTGGAAAAACATGTCGCAAATATCACATTTCTTTCGTATATATACATATCTAAATTCATATTCTAAAATTTCATTCAATTGCTTTCTGTAACAATTTCAAATTGTTTGAAATTGCTAATTATGTTTAGACAATCAATTAGATAGTATTATGTATGGAATTGAATGCTTTTCTGAAATCATATTTCTTAAAATTCACAGGTAAATACGAAAACAAAATAATCGACTACAATTGGTTATATGATTTGGCTGATTGCCAAAAAAAAAAAAAAAAAAATAAAAAATAAAAAACAGAATACATCTGTGGAAACGAAAGTTTATTATCACCCAATCGATTATTTTCGGCACAAATTAACGTTAAATTCGATTTGATTTATTAACAAGTTACTGAATGAATCAAATATATTAAGCCAAAACATTTTTACATCAAATTCATTGGCTCATATTGTAAACAGTCATGACTGGCTTTTGATTCAACGAACCAAACGTTAGGGGGAGTGAGAAAGAAAGAGAGAGGGATAGAGGGTTGGGGACAGAAAGAGAGAGAGAGAGAGAGTGAGAGAGAGAGATTGAGAGAGAGTGAGAGATTGAGAGAGAGAGAGAGATTGGAGAGAGAGAGAGAGAGAGAGAGAGAGAGAGAGAGAGAGAGAGAGAGAGAGAGAAAGGTTGAGAGAGGGAGAGAGAGAGAGATTGAGAGAGGTTGATAGAGGGAGAGAGAGAGTGAGAAAAAGAAAGAGTGAGAGAGGATTGTGGACAGAAAGAGAGAGAGAGAAAGAGAGAGAGAAAAAGAGAGAGAGAAAGAGAGAGCGTTGATAAAAGATTGAAGAAATGAGACACAGATAAAACAAAAGACGGAGATAGAAAATGTAATATCATAAAAGCATTTAATTTTGATCCTGTTGAATCATAAACTTTTTTTTTTTTTTTTGTATTTCAAATGGCCGTCATAAAAGGCTAGCCAAAATCGACAGAGATAAATGTATTTTATGTCGAAATTAAAATGGAAAAATGATTGAAACAATGAATGGTTGTTGTTTCTTTTTTTGCTAGTATCCATGCATCGATTTCGTATTCATTGGAGATTTGCTTGAATGAGCTCATGTCGCTAAATGATCTGGTTTTGTTGAGCCTCTCTACGGATCGGATTTTCGAGACTTTCTATCCAAATAAATAATGTCAAAAGTAATAAACGAATTTTGTGACGTTGACAGTTGACGTCTCCAAATAAATGATATGAAAAAGAGGCAAATCTTCACATGATCCGCAAAAATCGTTTGGTTTTTTTTTAAACACACATACACACACACATGCACACACGTGACTGTTGGCGCGACTGCATTCCTTTTGCGAAAGAAAAATTTCAATCCATTCTCGTTTTGTGTAATGAAAAATACCAAACACATGTTTTTATATTAATTTTACACAATATTCCAATATGATCATACATTTTTGTTTTTTTTTTCATGAATAAATACAGATTTCTGCGAATTTTTTCTTTTTATCCAAATTTTGATAATTACGTCTCATTCACTTTGATGTAATCAGCTATTTTACATTCATTCTACGTATTGCTCTGACAAGAATTATTATTAACATAATTTGAATTATGAATTACGAAATACAGCACAGTAAACAACAGAAAAAAAAAACAAACATAACACTCATCTCATTTCAACTCATAAATAGCATAGATAAAATATGAGTCATAACAATAACAATAACAGTAAATCATTATCATATTTATATTTTCAATACTGCGACATGTTAGAATCGGCAAAAAATCGAAATCTGAGTCAGTTAAGCCAGGAAATAGATGAATGTGTCATACAGTTGTGGCTCATACATTCAGAGATTCTTCTTCTTCTTCATCTTCTCTCATCATCTTCTTCTTCTTCTTCTCCTCCTCCTCCTTCTTCTTCTTCGTCATCTTCTTCTTCGTCATCTTCTTCTTCTTCTTCTTCTTCTTCTTCTTCTTCTTCTTCTTCTTCTTCTTCTTCTTCTTCTTCTTCTTCTTCTTCTTCTTCTTCTTCTTCTTCTTCTTCTTCTTCTTCTTCTTCTTCTTCTTCTTCTTCTTCTTCTTCTTCTTCTTC
Organism: Resseliella maxima; assembly: GCA_029041755.1. Classification (NCBI taxonomy): domain Eukaryota; kingdom Metazoa; phylum Arthropoda; class Insecta; order Diptera; family Cecidomyiidae; genus Resseliella; species Resseliella maxima. The sequence goes on from JAQOWM010000438.1 coordinate 3,464,032, forward strand.
TTCTTCTTCTTCTTCTTCTTCTTCTTCTTCTTCTTCTTCTTCTCCTTCTCCTTCTTCTTCTTCTTCTTTCTTCTAAGTACCGCGATATTGTACAAATTCGAAGTAAAATATATTTACCAAAATGCATGAAGATAAAGTCGAATTTCAATTGAAATCCTCCTATCGCAATATTTGATTCATGCCATGGGCATATTTCGATATCATGAAATTAGTTTGAAAAAGTTCCATATTTTTTTCTCGCTTATTTTTCATTTCAAAATTTCGATTATTATAGGGAAAAAGAAATGTAAACAATTCATATGAATGACTAAACGATGGTATTTTCTAATCAAGCACATTTTTATGCAAACAAAAGCAAGAATATGGATTTAATCACTGGTTAAGATATGATGATGACGACAATATACAGATGCAATATTGCAAAAAAAAAAAAAAAAAAAAAAAAAAAAAAAAAACAATTCATTCGGATGACTTTATTGTCGCTGAAATTCTTTCCACTGTAAAAAGATTTCGTTGTGAATTTTATTTTCATATCAAATACAATTTCATTGCTTGAAAATCCACACATATTGAATCGCATGGATGATTGAATTGAATTGGTAACGCCCCCTAACTATATACTGATTTTGAATCTAACAATTGTTCTGATATTTCAACTGAACAATTTTAAAAAAATTGTTTTTAATCCCATATCAAAGTCACCCATTTCCAACGAACATAATATTAAAAAAAAAAAAAAAAAAAAGAAAAAAAAAAAACGAGGAAAATATCAAATCAAAATAATATCATCGATCAAAACAAGAAAAAATATTAATAATAATAATTCAAATTGGTGAGTATTATTGCAATATGAATATGCATGATTGTTTTGTGTTGCGTGATGCATCAAATGACGGATTACGATTTTTAATGAAAAGTCACACACGACACCTATAATCACATGGCAACTAGAATTTTCTTTTCGTCTATCTGTCGACACTGACACTGTGTAATATGTATCTAGTCATATGGTCACACATTTAAGTTATTTTTTTTTTTTTTCTTTTTTGCCATCCATTTCCAACCAAGATAATTAGCGAAAATGGTCCGTTTCGTTTTACTTTGCAAACTAAATATTTGCTTTTCTTCGACTTTTTCTTGCTTAGTTTTGTTTTTGTCTTTTATATCACCATTTATTTCAGTTAGACATAAACATGAATGTGTGCTTATTGTGTGTGTGTGTGTGTGTGTGACTGAATGTGTTCGTGAGTTCTTCCACTATTGACATAAACTGTATGAACGAAATTTATGTGCGTACGAAATGGCATTTTTACGCCATAATACCAAGCAATCCGGAGTCAAATGATTGCTAGTGGTATATTTAGGGGGATAAGAGAGAAATCGATTTTTGCGGAAAAATAATTCGTCGAAAATTATATTTTTGAATCCAGTGCAAATATTTTTGAGCACATCATAAATATGATTTTATTTTCACGGGTTTTTTTTTGTCTTTCATCAAAAAATGATAAAAAAAAAATTGAAAAATAGATATAAAGTCAATCATCATCATCATCATCATCAACAATCATACATACGAAAATCGATCTTCGTATTTGTAAAATATTGCATTATTTTTTCATTTTCGAACTATGTAAAATGTATCACATCGCAATTTTCTCATTGAGCCGATTAATTTAACTGAAACATTTAAATTCCATGCAAATGATGAACGCAACCAAGCGTCTCCATTCTGTCTGTCTGTCGCAATTTTATTTCAAAAATGTATGATAATGAAAATGCTGCGTTTGGTGTACTTTGTTCTTCGTTTTTTTATTGCACATTTTTCTCCCCCATTTTGTAACAAACAAATACATACACATATTACACACTATTCAGTCGAATTGAAAGACAGAGAGAAGAGAGAGAGAGAGAGAGAGAGAGAGAGAGAAAAAAAAAGATGAAAAAACCAAACAACAAAAAGTTTGCATTTGAAATTCTTGGTTCTCTGATTGATGCACATTTCCTCTAAAGTCAATGCAAAATAACAAAACAAAGCAAAAAAACTAAAACACATCGGATAACATTCAGTTGTGTGATTGGCCTCCTCCCACTCCATTATCATGTTTATTCAATAGCTTTTCATATCACATTGCATTAGCACACGGATTATGTCAATGTCAATATTTCACCTCTTTTTCTTCGTGTCTCATCGTGTCAATGTTTACTCAATGTTTTTGTCTGCTAAAACTCAATTAAAAAGACATGAAATTGAGAGAGAGAGAGAGAGAGCGAGACTTTTTCTCACACTCAACTCAACTTTTTTTTTTCTCAAGTGAGAGAGAGAGCGAGAGAGAGCGAGAGAGAGAGAGCGAAGAGAGAGAGAGAGCGAGAGAGAGAGAGCGAGAGAGCGAGAGAGAGAGCGAGAGAGCGAGAGAGAGAGAGAGAGAGAGAGAGAGAGAAAGAGTTAAGCAAAAAGAAAACAAATGATGAAAAACAATGAAAAAGAAAACTGGTCAACTGTTCGTTATCTTTACATCTAATTGCATGATTAAAATCTGTAAACATCATATATTTTTAATCATAATTATAGACACGGTACCGGAGTGTTTATTTATTGAATTGTTTGACAACGAATTACTCAGCTGAAGCAGTGCTGTTCAAGTCATTTCTGGAAAATATGTCGAAATTATATCCACACACACACACACACACACAAAATGCGATCAAAAAAAGTTGCAAAAAAATCTTAATGATTTTTTCTTTCGGAAATCACTAATCCTCTATTAAAAATCTCTACTCCTATCTTCGTTCTGTATTTTCTTCTACTGATTCGCAATTGCATCAATTTGTTGAAATGTGAAAAATTCGAAGCAAAATGATCTATATTCTCCGAATGGAAAATAAAACGAACCAATTCGAATAACCTTAATCGATAGATTAGAACCAATAAATCAAAATGAATTATATCAATTTGAGTGCATCGTGCCCATTAATTGATTTCGTGCACAATATTCATTTCGATTTATTTATCAAAAATTTTCCAATTAATTGGCAATTTCATTTTTCATTTTCAACTAATCACACTACTAGAATATGTTTGTTAATTATGACTAAAAATCCATTAGTTCCCATAGAAGAGATGAAATAGAAAATTCAAAGAAAAAAAAAACGAAAATTCAGCAACCAGTGCAAAGAGCGATTGATAAAATAAAATCGATCCGCGTAGTAAATCAATTTAGCAATGTGAAACAAATTTTGTAAATGAATCAGTGTTGCTTGGGTAACGTTAAGCATCTACATGTAGATATGAAAGAGTAGTGAATAGGTTGGTTTTTTTTTTTCATCTCTTTTTTATTTCAATTTAAAAAAATCAAATCCAAAAATAGCATCTAAAGTGGAAAATATCTAAAGTGATGCGATATGAAGATGGATGGGATGTTACCCATAAAATAGCAAACAGAAAAATTTCACGCTAGAAATGAATTTGGTTATAGCCGTCGGTGGCATGTTAATGGATACACACACACACACACACTCACACACATCCAAAGAAAATGTATATTTTTATACAAAAAATCGATTATTTCGGTGTTTGGGATGGCGTTTTTTTGTTCATCTATTTCATGGAGATGTATTGTCTTTGTGCTGTGTTTTTGTCCAAAAAAAAAAGTCTCTCAAATTATCTATGAAAAAGGATTTTGAATAGTAAGAAGAGAGAATTTGACTAACAAGCGACATTTTGACGGACATTTTTAAGAAAAAATGTTGATTTTTCAATAATTCTGATAATTAATTGACAAACTCATATATTCTACATAGTTTGTTGGACGAACTTCATCCATGAGGATAAATAAAATCTATGCTAGTGAAGCTAATTGCAATAACGTGTGAGATAACTATGTTTTCATAGGACAACATACAATTATAAACATGGATTTGCAATTTACTAGTTAAAAAGAACATTTTTCAATTTGTACTCACTATTAATCGAATTATGAAGGTGAGACGGTATTATAAAATTATGTTGTTTTTTTTTTCTTTCAGATTTTCCCTATAATGAAATGCGGATAGATCAAGCGACAAGAACCATAATTGACTTTATTTGATCAGAAGCGACATCATAAAATTGTATGCATCCATTGAATATATACATAGGTCTCTCTATTCATTTATAAACATTGTTCAAGTGGCATGATTAAAAATGGTTAAACTATAAAAAAAAAAAAAAAAAAAAAACAAATTATTTGTATGATACACACATTCCAATTTTGAGCCAACTGTTCAAATAGCCCTGAAAAAAAAAATAACTCGAAGAAGATTGTTTGGCAGCGAAACGAGTGAGCGACGAATAACAGCAATCTGTGTTTAGTAACGGTGGCGACAAAAATCGGAGTGAAATAAATAAAGTAAACATTGTAATATGAGAAAAGGAGAACAGAAAAGAGACGAAGAAAGAAAGAAAGACAGAAAGTGAGAATGAGAAAGATATTGTAAAGTCTACTGGAGTCTCATGGTTGTTTGGCACAATGATCGTCGTTTATTAGACCCATATTCAAGCGCTCATTTTGTAAAGTCATTCCATTTCTCTCTCTCTTTCTCTCTCTCTCTCTCTCTCTCTCTCTCTCTCTCTTCTCTTCTCTCTCTTTCTCTCTCTCTCTTCTTTTCTCTCTCTTTCTCTCTCTCTCCCTCCCTCCCTCTATCTCGTACATCACTTTCTTTAAACGGAAAAATTTCATTCGCAGCCGCACACACAATTTTCTTTTCCGTTTTGTACTCAATATGGTCTGTTTCGAAACTTATGACTGTTTACACAAATAGAAACTGTAGGCAATTTTAATTGCTATGCCCGCTTATTATCGTGTGTGTATCATTCGAATTTTTGTATATTTTTGGATAAGATTTTGTTGAACTTCACATTGGAGAGTTCAATGTTGGAATCAGTAAATCAGTAATTCACGTTGTTCTCATTTCTATTTATAGATTATTTATTTGTTTTTCTTTAATAGCGAATGAAGAGAGAAAGAACAAAGTAGCGAAGAAAAAAAAAGAAAAAAAAAGAAATTTTCATGATTTTGGTAAATTTCAATAAAATTTATTTTCACGTAAAGAACATATAAAAACAGTGGCAAAAATGGTAATTTTTTGAAATGGTTTTGAGGCTAGAGCAGTATTTTCATTGAATGCAAAATGTTAACATTTAAATCAAAAAAGAAACCCAAGGTAAATTGCAATCAAGCGTATACATATACAGGAAACACAGGCTATTGCAGAATTTCAAATAAAATTGGCCATGTCAAGACAAAAGTCTTGATTTCAAAATGCTAAAGGATGTCATTCAAAAACAGTGTTCCACATTTTCAGTATTTCATGCTGTTGCTGTTGCTGTTTCAGTTGCTGTTTCTGTCGTGTGTGTGTGTGTTCTTCTTTTTTTTTCTTTTTCTTGCTCATTCGTTAATATTGAAACCAATAAACGTTTGATACAAAAGAGTCAACGGTTATTCAAGATAAAAATCTTTTATTGTGGTCTAACGTTCAAAGAGCAGACATATGCACACGACAATCGACAGATAGAGAAGAACAGAGAGAAATAGATGAATGTTATTTGATTTCAACATCGATTTTGCGCTCAGCGTGTGTTTGATACAATTTTCTTGTTTGTTGTGTGTGCAAGATTGTGGTGTGTGTGTGTGTGTATGTGCGAGAGATGGAACATGAGCGGAAATTTCATTTGAATGAATATTTGGTTAAAACCGATGTCTATGCGATTGAAGATCTTAGTTTGTTGCTTAACATGAAAATTGCCAATGCCTATGGTGTTTTTTTTTTTTTTTTTTTTTTTTTGAAAATTTATCGAACAACATCACAAATGGCCTGAAAACTGTCTGCGATCACTGTTGTTGATGTTTTTTCTTTCCTTCTTTCGGTTTTCGATTTGTGCTTGACTTCAATTATATATACATATAGATAGATAGATAAATAGATAGATAGATAGATTTATGTGTATGTCAGTACATGTGTATTATGTAGGTTTTATAGTCTCATTTCATTTTAGAAATCATAGCTCGGATAAATGGCGTTTTATGAACGGTTTTTCAGATAAAACCAAACTATGGAATTAATAACATTTTCGTTGGTATAATTTCTAATCTTTCTGAACATGATAATACATTATTTAATATAAACGTGAACAAGCATAACATATGAAAAGAGTTTTGTAGCCTTAACTGCAAAATTCACAGACACAAAACGTGCATGCCAATGGCGTAAACGACAATCGAGCCTTTGTCGTCGTCTTTGTTGTTCTTATTGTTGTTGTTGTTGCTCAATAGTTTGTCATTTTGGTGTTTCATTTTTATTCGATCTTACTATCTCTTTCTCTCTCTCTCTCTCTCTTTTCTTTATTTTCTCTCTTTCTCTCCCTTTTTTTCTTCCTTCTCTCTCTTTCTCTCTTTCTCTCCCTCTCTCTCTCTCCCTCTCTCTCTCTCTCTCTCTCTCTCTCTCTCTCTCTCTCTCTCTCTCTCTCTCTTGCTCTCTTTTAATTTTTTGCTTCATTCATTTGCCAGTGAATAAATGAAATTTGCGTAGGCGTTTCACTTATCAAATAGCCATATTTTGTATGGAGAATGAACAAAAAAAAAAAAAAAAAAAAAAACCAACCACACCAATTGTACAATGTGTGTAGTTAACATTGATATTGTCAAGAAGGGGAGATTTAAATGTATTTCGCGTGTGTGTAAATGCGTTTCAAACGCATAATTTCGTGCGACGCCAGTCGCAATTGATTACATGCCGGTAAGAGAAACGACAAAGCCAAACATAACCAATCCTTCACATTCAGTATACACAGTTATTAGCCATGCATTCGTCAAATTATTAACGCTGATTTACATGCAAAATGCTATGTTCAAAATCATTCAGGACGACTAATTTCATTTCAAATTCATTGCTAAAATGAGATTGTTTTAGAGAAAGCCAATCAGAGAGAAGAAGGAGGTGATGGTTGGTTGGTTAGTTTGTTTCTTTTCATTTATTTTAAGCAATATACACCACACACAAACCAATCGATTCCTTTTTGTACATAATTTTCTACTAGATTTGTAATGAATTTGGTATTCGAATAGCAACTCAATGTTTTTTTGCCCAAAGGAAATACGAAAACGAAGAAAATGTAAAGAGAGAAGGAAAAAAAAAGCAAAAAACAATGTATTTTGTCGTGCGTACGATAATGATTGTGTATGGAAACACCAAAATGAAATGAAACTGAGGTGAAAATAGGTATAGTAAAATAGGTGCAGCGTGAAATTGGATTTGAATACATTGCTCAAAACATGTTTAGTGTTCATGCCAACAAAGCTCTAACTGTTTCGATTAATTAATGTTACTAATTCCTTGAGTTGTTTAGAATAAACGATCCTCTGCACAGGATGAATTCTATTACTGTTATTGTTATTGTTATTGTTGTTTCTTTTATTCATATTAAAATAGGAAACAAATACAATCTGATCACTTAATCAACACTAAACTTCTAATTACATTTTACTTTGTATTTCATTCTATTAAAAAGCACTTACCCAAACAACAAAATGTCTATTTTTTTCCGATTTCCTTGTTTATCTCCAAATTTTCAATTTTCTTTCTCTCTTTCTCTATTCTTAATTTCGTATTCCATAAAAGATTGTAAACGGTTTTGTTGTGATTTTATACTTTGTTTAAACACCGAAACCAATTGACGAGAAAAATTGCAAGATTGTAAGAAGCAAACAAGAAAAAAAAAAAAGAAAAAAAGAAAAAAAAAAAACACAAACAAAACCAAAAATACGTTTGTTTTCGAATAGAATGAACAGGAGCTATTAACTAGTCCAATACACTTTTTTTCCGGTCATTCAAAGTGCACAAAATGTCTTGGTTTTTCTTCAAATTAGTTTTGGTTGATAAATGCTTCAAATAGATGTCATTATACTTTTGCACATACACGATAACGTATCATAAACACTAACTTTTCTTTCTTTTTTTTCCTTTTCGTTGAATTTTTGTTCGTTATTTTTTTCGTTTTTTTTTTCTTTTTTTATTTTTGTTTTTTGTTGTTGTTGTTGTTGTTGTTGTTGTTGTTTCTTTCTTCTGATTAGCAACAATCAAATGAACTAGACATGTATATTATGCTCTCTTTTACAATGAGTGTAATTTTGGCTGTTGATAGTTGGACATTTGCCTGAATGGCAAATAAACGGGCATAAAATGTATATTGTTATTGATGATGGTGGTGATGATGATGTTGATGTTGATGTTGTTGTTGCTGTTGGTGTGTTGTTTGATGTTGGTTTTATTGTTGTTCCTGGTGTTGTAAATTAATTCGCATCTATATGTAAAAGGATGTATGCACTCTTTTTTTTTTTCTTTTTCTTTTTTCATTCAACACTGTTGTACATAGACACATGCACACACATGGAACAAATAACAGGGCAAACAGCATAAAATAAACATTTGTTCTGATGATGGTATAGAATGAAAATTGAAATGAAAGAAATCAAGAAAAGAAAAAAGAAGAAGAAGAAGAAGAAAAAAAAAAAAAAAGGAAAACGGTTGCACACACCACGGAAAGACGAAACACGAGAAAGAATTGTTCAAAAACAAAAATGTTGTGTCAACATTGTTCAATTCATCACTAAAAATTTGTTGAATGTTGTATATTGCTTAAGAAGAATTTGTCGCGTATGATTTTGTTGTTATTTTCTTCGTTTTTTTTTTTTTTTTTTTTTATATCGCAGCCGTCATATTCTTTGTGGCACAACGCGTTGATTTGTAAGATGTGTGTTGTGTTGTGTTTATTGTTATTTGTTTTTGTCTTTGGCTTTGCTTTGCTTTGCTTGCATTTGGAATGAATGATATTCCTTGTAATGTGATGTAAAAATGATAACACTTTTGTTTAAATAATTTCCACACATAAACTCCGTGTTTAAAACGGAGAAATAAGTCCTTTGAATATATATGTATATATTCACTAACTCACTGATGATAATAATGATTCTCCTTCTTGTTCTTCTTTATTTATTTTTTTTTTCTTTGATTTACTTTTTTCTTTTCTATTTGGCTTAAGCACAATGACTTTTCTGATAAAGATACTTTTTTCTTTTCTAAATTTTTTTTTTTTTATTAATATCACCACGTAAAATGTATGAAATAAACACGATCTAGAAAGTTTTCATCATCATCTTTAACAATAATTTGTTATATTTTTGTTCGTTTTAGTCTTCGGTTTTATGTATGTGCTTTTGCACTCTCATTCACTCCACTCACTCACTCTGAAACGATACACGCAACAATAAAACAAAATCGAAATCCGTAAATGAGGTGTAGAAAATGTCTGATATATATATATATCTATATATTTGTAGTAATAATCTCTGTATGGTCGATGTTGATTGTGCGTATTTGATAATTATGCTATATAGTTTGGCAGCATAAACGAAATTTTGCTTTGGAAATCGACGTCAACCCTCTAATATATTCACGGCCATTTTGATTTTTTTTTTTTGTTTTTTGTTTTTCGTTTGTGTCTTTTCTTTTTTACTTCTTTTCTACTTTAACTGGCCTGTATTCTTCTCTATTATTCCAATGTTGTATATTATTTTATATATATATATATGATTTTTTTTTCCTTTCTTGGCTTCTTCTTTAAAATTCTCTCGCTCTCTATATTCGAACTGTCTTGTTTTTTTTTTTTTTTTTTTGTTTTATTTCGTTCGTTTCTCTCTCCCGATTCGATGAAGTGTATGTTGGTCATACGGAATATTGTGTGCATCTATCTAGCAATGGAAAGAAGAGTAGAGAGTGAAAATAAATGTGATATAAAACACACAGAACTCATGCAGATATACATGCATACAGATACACAAACACACACATACAGAGAGAGAGAGATGGAGTGAGAAAGAGAGAGAAAGAGAGAGAGAGATGGAGTGAGAGAGAAAGAGAGAAAGAGAGAAAGAGAGAACGAGAGAGAGAGAGAGAGAGAGAGCGAGAGAGAGTGAGAGAGAAAAAGAGAGCCAAAAAGCGGCGTTGAGTAGAGAACAGTGAAATTTGAACAAACTATAAGAACGAAACGCTGTATGAAAGAAATGTATAATTTGGAATTCATCAGTGAAAAACGGGGAGAGAAAATACAACAACAGCAAATAATCGCAACAGTATAATGCACATGTTATGTTGTATGTGTATGTGCAGCGTTCATATTTATAATGGTATGCGTGGTAAATTGGAATAGGGAACGCCATACGCTTTTATTGTTCTGGCACCAGAGCACATGAAATTATCACAAAACGAAAAACACATACACAGAGAAATGACAGAACAAATATGGAAGAAAGAAAGAGCGAAAAAGAGAGAAAAAGAAGAGATACCAAAATCCATTTACATTGATGTTAGTTGTACAAAACTCTTGGCCTCATTCAACAGAGAGCGGTCAGAAGACGCGTTTCGAGAGCGAACAACTAACAAGCAAAGAGAGATCGATGAGTATGCGGGATAGAAAAAAAAAAGAGAGCGAGAGAGAGAATGAATGAGAGAGAATGAGAGAGAGAGAGAGAGAGAGAGAGAGAGAGAGAGAGAGAGAGAGAGAGAGAGGAAGAGAGAGAGAATGAGAGAGAGAGCGAGAGAGAGAGAGAGAGAGTAAGAGAGAGAGAAAGAGAGAGAGAGAAACGTGATGAGAGAGACATGATGGAGATAGAGAGAAGAGAATAAAATACAACCAATCAAAGGGGGGCCGAGGGTGGTAGAAAGATGGATAGAGTAAGAGAAAAATTAGTGACGGAAATTGAGCGAAAGAGAGAATAATCGACAGCACAATACCGTTTAACAGCCATAGAATGCTTGTGCATCGAAGAGAACAAAGCCACAATGTCGACTAGATGAACAATTTTACCAATTATACCGCTTTGCTACGATGGCAACCATTCCATAATACATACACAACACACGCATATACAACATAATCAAATACACACACACACACACACACATTTATTTCATTCTATTTTAATGTTTGATTGTAGTTGTGCATAAAATGCGCACGCCTTTGTATATGTAATCGTAATCTATATTTATGACTTAATTTGCTGATTTTTTCCAACGAATTGTTGTTCAATGGAAACTGCAAACAATTCTCATGCAATCAATTTATTATCATCATTGTCATCATGCAATTAATTATTATTTCAATTATTTTCCATTGTACTCAATACTTTATACTTAAAACACACATTTTTGTATGTAAAAACATTCATTCAATTTTATTTCCAACCTTTTTAGAAACAAATATGAATAGAAAAAATGAAAAAAAAAAAAAAAAAACAAATATATTTCAATAATTTTGTAAATCAACATTCTCATCGTTCAACAATTTCAATCAATTGCAGTATTTTTGTAACGTTTTTTTTTCCTCTCCATTGATTTGATTTTGATTCGGCATGAAGTTGACATTCAAAATAAAAGAAATAAAAAAAAATACACAAAAATGAACAAATGTCAATTCATTTGAATTCAACGTACTAGATTTCATTGCCTAGAAGCAAATTCAATTCTTCAGTGTCGTCCATGTTTTTTTTTTTTTTTCTCATGTTTTTTCCCTTTCGCCACTCATACATGCACAGCAGCAATGCATTCAATATTGTATGGTTTGCTCAACTAAAATATACCACAGTTTTCAGACGCGCGCGCTACAGAAACATTATTAAAGTCAAGCCGCTATTGCTGAATACACGGTAGAAAGGAAGAAAAAAAAAAAACTCTCATTTTGCCGGTGCATTCAGTCAATTCAGCCGAATAATAATAAATAAAATTTTGTTAAAATACATTTGGTGAACATAGTTATTGCAATTTTTTTCTAAATTTTTCATTTTTTTTTTTTTTTTTTGTAAAAAAGTTGATTATAAAGAGAAAATGTCGGCACCAGCACACAGTAAAAAGCGCGTTTGTTATTATTACGATAGTAAGTAAAATTTGTTGAACATCTATCTTTGTTTTTTTTTTTTTTTGTTTTTTTTTTTTGTTTGTTTTTTCGTTTTCATTTCAATTGGGATTAATGTGAAAAAAATTTACATTTATAATTGAAAACGAATTAAAAAATTAAAAAAAAAAAAAAACACTTTGTGCGTAAAATCATGATAAAAATTTCACATTGACAAAATTCGTACGAATGCTTTTTTTAAAATTTATGGCAGCCATTACTCGGTTCACTTTTGCTCAATTCAGACGACCGTACATTTAGTGTTGAATGGCTTTCGAAAGCCGTTCACCATTTGTTTTGTGTACATCAATGCATATGGGACTTTTTGTGTATGACGTGCACCATTCTCTCGCTCTCTCGCCTCCTATCATGTGTGTATCCGTCTATGTACGGTTGTATGAATTTCATACACTGAGATACACCTTATTTAAATTTATCAAAAATGATACATGAATTCATAATGGCGTTAGCAATTAGTTAATTCAATCGTATTCATTGTATATTTATTTGAATTGTTTATTTATTTTTTTTTTTTTTTTTTTTGCTTTTTTTAATGAAATTTTTGAATGAAATTTTATTCATAGGTGACATTGGTAACTATTATTATGGGCAAGGACATCCAATGAAACCACATCGTATACGTATGACGCATAATTTATTGTTAAATTATGGACTTTATCGGAAAATGGAAATCTATGTAATGATTTTATTTTGAATGTTTATCACTTTGCTTTTTGTTTGTTTATTTATTTGTCTTTGATGGGGTTGATGAAACGGTACAAAGAAATGATTATTATTTATTAACATTTTGTTTAGCGTCCACACAAAGCCACCGCTGACGAGATGACCAAATTTCATTCGGATGATTATATCCGTTTTTTGCGCTCAATTCGACCAGATAATATGTCTGAATATAACAAACAAATGCAACGATGTAAGTGTTCAATGAGGAAAGAGTTGATTTTTCCGATTTTTTTTTTTTCTTTTTTTTTCACCATTTGTTTGTTTGTTTTTTTTTTCTCTCTCTCAAACAATTTATTCATAATAATTTGTAATTTTGTATTCTTTTTTTTCATTTAAATATATGAATTACAGTCAATGTTGGTGAAGATTGTCCAGTATTTGATGGTCTTTATGAATTTTGTCAATTATCGGCTGGCGGTTCAGTTGCAGCTGCTGTTAAATTAAATAAACAAGCATCCGAAATTTGTATTAATTGGGGCGGTGGTTTGCATCATGCAAAAAAATCTGAAGCATCTGGATTTTGTTATGTCAATGATATTGTCTTAGGCATTTTGGAATTATTAAAATATCATCAACGTGTTTTATATATTGATATTGATGTACATCATGGTGATGGTGTTGAAGAGGCATTTTATACAACTGATCGTGTGATGACTGTTAGTTTTCACAAATATGGTGAATATTTCCCAGGTACTGGTGATTTAAGAGATATTGGCGCTGGCAAAGGGAAATATTATGCTGTTAATATACCATTACGTGATGGCATGGATGATGATGCATATGAATCAATATTTGTACCAATTATATCAAAAGTTATGGAAACATTCCAACCATCAGCCGTTGTATTACAATGTGGTGCTGATTCATTAACTGGTGATCGTTTGGGTTGCTTTAATTTAACGGTTAAAGGTCATGGTAAATGCGTTGAATTTGTTAAAAAATATAATTTACCATTTTTAATGGTTGGCGGTGGTGGATATACCATTCGTAATGTATCTAGATGTTGGACATATGAAACATCTGTTGCATTGGGCGTTGAAATTGCAAATGAATTACCATACAATGATTATTTTGAATATTTTGGTCCAGATTTTAAATTACATATTAGCCCAAGTAATATGTCAAATCAAAATACAACCGAATATTTAGAAAAGATAAAAAATCGTTTATTTGAAAATTTACGAATGTTGCCACATGCACCGGGCGTTCAAGTACAAGCCATACCTGAAGATGCGGTAAATGATGAAAGCGATGATGAGGATAAAATTAATAAAGATGAACGATTACCACAATCAGATAAAGATAAACGCATTGCACCAGATAATGAATACTCGGATTCAGAAGAAGAAGGTGAAGGTGGACGACGTGATAGTCGATCATTTAAACGTAAACGTCCACGTCTTGATAAATCTAGCGATGGTAAACCAGCTGGTGAGGGTGAAGTTAAAGATGAAAAAGACACAAAACGTAAGTTTCAATTAAATATTTTTTTAATGTTTTAATTTACTTTTTTTTTTTCAATAAAATTTAAAAAAAAAACCCCATTGATAATTCACATCATTGATAATTCTCATCTTTTTCTCAATATTTATTTCAGTTGAAACAAATGAGAATGAAAGTGAAAATAAACCGCCCGAAGAGAAGAAAGAGCCAGCCGTTGTCGCATGATGAACTTAATACATAAGAATTTAAATGTAAAATGCTTTGCTCAATGTTTTAAAATCGTAAAGCAAACAATTACTGAACAAATGACAATTATTATCATACATTCATACGAGTCTGTGTTCGATTCGAATGATGTACGGACATTTACAACATTTTATATTGTGCTAAACGAAACACAAAACAAAGCAGAAACAAAAACAAAACAACAAAAAAAACAATTTTTTTTAATTGGAATTATTCTTAAATTTTAAGCTGGTACACAACAAATCAAACTTTCATTTTTTTTTTTATATGTCTTTCATGAACGCAACCGTTTAGAATTTTTTTTTTTTTTTTTTTTTTTTCAAATTCACGATAACAATTCGATTCGTAGTGCATGCGAATTTGCTTTATTATTTAAGAGATTGAGAGATAAAATTTGAACGTAAAACTATAACGACTATAAATTTCTGTAGAAAATCTGCCTCAAAACTACCTCAGCAAATGGCAGACAACCACAACATACCACGTAACATGTGTGCTTTCTTAAATATTTTCATTACTTTTTTTTAATTCTATATTAAACAAACAAAAAAGAAATAAAAAAAACAATTTACTACTTTCAATGTCATTGTGATCTCGTTCACTGAAAAACTAAGATGAAAAAACGAAAATAAAAAGAAATTCATTAAAAAAAAAAAAAAAAAAATAAACAAAACCATGGAAATATATATATTCAATAATTAAGGATACACTTTTCAATGGAGTGAAAATATTTGTAGCTAAAAAGATTTAAGTTTTTATCTTGACAACTTACAATTTACAATTAGGAAAATGATAAACAAAAACTATGACAAAAATGAATAAAAAAAAAAAAAAAACCAAAATTGAATGCAAACAATTTGTTGTTTTTTCCTTCTTCTTCTTCTACTTCTTCTTCTTCTTCTTCTTCTTCTTCTTCTTTTTCTTCTTCTTCTTCTTCTACTTCTTCTTCTTCTTCTTCTTCTTTTTTTTCTTCTTCTTATTCTTTTGCGTCATCAATTTTGAGAGAAAAAAAAAAACTTTTGGCCTATATTCCAGTCTGAAATTACTCAATCGCATTTTCCTTGTTTTATTCGAGTAAATGACATCAGACAATATATTAATAGCATATTCGGAATATTTTCTTAATTGTGTAGATTTCTACAATACAATGAGGCATTTAGTATTCTCTTCTCTTAATTGTTTTTCCTTTTTTTCTAATTGCTGTTTCTAATAACAGTTCCGTTGAAAATTGATTCATTTTATTCATATGATTTTGGTTTATTTTTGGAAAAATTTGAAATTTGTCAATGTCATTGACGGAACAAAAAAAAAAATCGAAAAAAAAAATTCGAAAAAAACGAACAAAAAATCGAAAAAAAAAACGAAAAAAAAAAATTAATATTGGAAATGAGATAAGATTTTTCAAGATTAAGTTGTCGCCTGTACGCGGAATCGACGGACGCACACAGGATATTTGCAATGTGAAAGATATTTCCAATTTTCGCGGCTGATTCATGTAAATTTGTTTATATGGTTAGCCGTCATAAGAAATGTGTATTTGTTTCAAGAGCATTCAAAAGAACAAATAACCAAATTTGGCAAGGAACAACGTTTGACTGTGAAAAAATTGATTTCAGTTTGGTTGGATTTTGCAAATACGCACACATAAATACATCCAGTGGCATAGCCGATGTGTAGCCGAATTAAGTCACACAATCGAAAATATATTATACAAAGACAGCATTGCGCCGACGCAGCTCATTTGAATTAATACGCTTTTTTTCGCTAGTTCGGTGTTTGATTTTTTTTTTTCAATTTTTTTTTTTTTTTTTTTTTTTTTTGTTATTTGGATTTCTGCACATTGCACATGCAAGTGCAGTGTAATCAACGGCATTCCAAAATATAATTCGCATGCGAATGATGATTTGTCCGTCATTGATAGAGTTTTTTTTTTTTTTTTTTTTTACTTCGGTATAACATTGATTTTGAAATGGTATTCGGCAAATGTGTCATAAACAGATCGTTGTTATATACAGTGGCAGTGAACACATATACAAAGTTAAATTGTAAGAATTCTTTTTTTTGTTGTTGTTGTTGTTGTTGTTGTTGTTGGTTCACTTGATTGTGGTGTGTGATTTGGTGTGGTGTAGTGTAGTGTGCGCTACTCGCACTAATACCGCTGAAACCGGCATTTGTCAGTGACTATTCACAATACGTAACAACGATTAGATTCTTTTTTTTTATTATTATTATTATTATTATTTTTTCGTCTTTGATCTGCTGCCTCATTCTGTTCTTTTTGATTATACAGTTTAGATGTGAAAGAGAAAATGAAACAATCCACGCAGCAAGAAACCCCAACAACTCTTTGCAATGTAAAAAGTTTGTTTGGAATTGGTACTTGTGGTAGTGTCCAATGCACATATTGCTATGATGGAATTTTATTTTGTAACCTTTTTTTTTTTTTTTCTTTGTAAATATGTTTTTATGTATATATGTATTGTTGTTTTGTCGACGTTCTTCTTTTCTCTCATCTTCTTCATATTACTTTTTTCAAAGTAAACAACCTGAAGTCAATCGGTTTGAGTTTTGTTTCGTTTTTTTTTTTTCATTTTTGACTGCTTTGCATGTATGCACTAAGGCTAAGTTATTGTTTTACGTTGAGATTTTTTCAACAACAAATCTTTTTCTTATTCTTGGTCTATTTTTCCTTTTTGCTCTCTCAATCTTTCTCTCTTTTTTTCCTTCTTTCTCTTATTCTCTCTCTCTTTCTCTCGCTCTCTCTCTCTCTCTCTCTCCCTCTCATTCTCTCTTTCTCTCTTCATCGCTCAATGTCTCCATCCACCTATCTAATTCAAATAATTATTCTTATTTTCATTGTAATCTTTTGGGTGTTAAATTTGTATTTTGGTTGCTCCTGCATTCAATTTGTTGAATGATATATCAATGTATCTGTTTTATACAATATTCATCTGTATATTTTATTTCTCATCTCATTTTATAAAATCCATTTTGTATTTTATTCTTTTCATTTGTTTTTTGTATGTGTATCAAAAATGATCTTTGTAGTTATTCTCTTCAGTGTGTAAACACATTGAGTACGCTAGTGCGAGTGCGCGCGCGATACCAAACGATCTATCTATTAATCACATATACACATTTGAATCAAGAATCTCAGTGTATAATGCGTCGTCTTGCAAACATTTTTAAAATACACGAAAGAAAGGAGAGAAAAAAAAGTCAACAACAACAGCAACAGCAACAGCAGCAGTAACAACAACAACAACAACAACACATTTTCACATTTACAATCATCGAACGAAGACAGAACACATTACTGTGTGTGCTAACGGCTGCCTGAAAGTAAGAAGTAACTAAATGAAGCAAAAAAAAAAAAAAAAAAAATATGTTCAAAATACTCGGAATGAAAAATAGTGTAACCGTGTCTGTCGAATGTGTTTGTTCTCTTTTCTTTAATCCGTAATTTTTTTTTTTTTTTTTGCTGTTTCTGTTATTTTCTTCACATTTTTTTTTTTTTTGTTTTTAGTTATTATGAATATATATTTATATATAGAAAAAAAATTATTTTTTGTGGAAAAACTCCAGTGTTTTTGTTTAGCTTTCTAACCTTATTTTAATAACTAATGCCGAAAAAGAAAAAAAATAGTTCATCATTGAAGTAAAAATAATCCCTTGAGTGTGTACGATTAGATGCTGAAATCGAAAATTAAACAAAAAAAAAAAAAAAAGAAAATATTTTTTTTTTCTTCCTTTTTAATATTTTATTCAAGTGCCAATAACAAGTGTGGTTTGTGACTATTCATATGTAATTTTTTTTTTTCTTTTCTCGTAATAAATTTCCGTCATCATTTCATATCAAAAAATAAAACAAAAAAAAAAATTTGTTGTTGTTGTGCATTTTTGTGACAGTCAACGATATTAGAAATTAATTGTTTTGAACACATTTTGACGAATGACTCAACTGACAAATGTGGTCAAAGTTCTTTTGAATGGAAAGAGTGTGTGTTTGTGTGTGTGTGTGTGTGTGTGAGAGAGAGAGAGAGAGAGAGAGAGAGA